>APFE031741159.1:46102-65826 GCA_000404065.3 Pinus taeda | reverse complement strand
GAAACAAACAATTCCCCATCTCCTTGTCATACTTCCATACCAAAGAAATAATGCATGAGCCCTAGGTCCTTTATCTTGAATTCTCTTGAAAAATCCTCTTTGCAAGACTTGATCGGCTTCTCATCACCGGCTAAAATTAAATCATTAGCATATAATACTATAATCAATAATTTACCTTCAAAAACAATATGGTAAAGGTTTGCGTCTACATCACTTTTGGTGAAGCCCAACCCAGTGAGATAATTGTCGATCCTGGTGTACCAAGCATGGGTTGCTTGTTTCAATTCATACAGTGTTTGCTTGAGTATGCACACAAATCCTTCCAGCTGCTCAATGTACACCTCCTCCTCAATCACTCCATTGAGGAATGTTGTATTCACATCCATTTGATGTATCTTCCATCCCATCTACATTGCAAGAGCTATAATTGATCTAATTGGAGAAAACTAGAGAAAAGGTCTCCTCATAATCAATTCCCTCCACCTGAGAGAACCCCTTGGCCATAAATATGGTTGTGTTTCCTAATGCTTCCATCTGCTACTTGCTTCACCTTGTAGATCCACTTGGAACCTACCACTGACTTGTACTATGGTCTTGGGACCACTTCCCAAACATTGTTTCTAATAATGGAGTCATACTCCTCTAATATGGAATCAACCCATACTGCTTGTTGCACTACTTCCTCGAATGAGGATGGCTCAGTCTCTACTAGCTCACTCATAAGAGCCATGTAGCCAACGTACCGATCTGGTGACCTCCTCTGTTTGCACTATGATGTGAGTGCTCCAACATGCTCTTTAGCATCATGCAATAATCTGACAGCTTCTCTAGTGCACATCCTTCCATCTCTGGATGTCTCTACTTGAGTGAAAGTCTCCACTCTCTCTACCTCTACTTATGGCTACTCCACAACTTCCTGAGATTCCTCCTTTGGAGCCAAAAGTTCTTGCTCTAAATGCAACTGAAGCTCCCTCTCAAGGCAACAGCTCATTGCCTTCTCCTCATCAAAATTCACATCTATTCTAACAACTATCATCCTGAGTGATGAAAATGAGATCTGAGTATAAGCCCAAAATCCCAATTTCATTAGAATCTCGAACCTGGCCCCATTTATAATCGCCACAATCATACAATATGGGTGTCAAGTACTAAAACTCTGCCACAAAACATAATACAAACACATGGGAGTATTGTGTAAATTTTGTTCCAACCCACTTGATACGGATATCAAAATATGTATTATCGCCCTATAAATATCGGCGATCCGCATCACCACCCAAGGCCGATGCAATGCAAGTCTTCGCTACTCCGATCCAATCATTCGGAAGTCTGAGCATAACCGTCAGCCATCTTACCAGTTCTGATGCGATTAATCGGAAATCACCAATCGCGTTTGTAATGTCAATTCTGCATTTCGCCTCTCTTGAATTTTGATTGCGATCCAACCGGAATAGCTGTGGTTCAATTGGAAATTAACCATCGTAATTGAAATGTGCTTCCACCTTTAGGGTTCCGATCTGATGGCTTATACAGGATCCGATCCATATTAAACAATTTAAATACACGTTGCCCCAGATCCATCGTTATATTGAACGGTATGGTTCCTCTCCACGCTCTGATGTATTGTTAATCGTGAATTCCAATCGCTCATTTTTAAAACGCAACATTAACCAAGCTGCATCACACGCATATAGTTATATTCAATCAACATGTATAACAGGTACACAACAATCCACATCACCATCGACCCACAAAGCAATTGATGGTCGATCAACAAATTTACAACACATGATTTGACTTATTTATAAGACACATAGGCGTACATAACACTAAAGCATGCTTTCATATAAACAAAGAACAATTACATATTAAGGCATTTCAACCTTAAGAAACAAGCTCACGCTCGGCTACATCTTGCTCACTCACAATTTTCCTCACAAATAAGATATCTCTTACACGCATATCGCCATTACATTTATATAAGAGTTTTAGGAAGGATCAATCCTATCCTCTCTTGATTTTCTCCACAAAATCTCTCCAAAAAGCGTGCATGGCTGTTATCAATAGCAAGTCTCCTCAAGACATATCCGCTTTAAAGTTACTTTAAATTTATCCACTTTAGCTCTGTTTTTCTGCTTTAAAACAGACTTTCCTCTATTCTGCTTCCATGTCTTGCGTTCGCTTGCTTTGGTGCTGGGTGCTCCCGCATCAGACTCCCGAGGCACAAAAATTTATGACCTCCTGGTCATATGCTTCTGGTCTTCGTAATAGCTTTAACTTGTGAGCTGCAATCTACCTCTGCAACAGCAAGTCCTCCTTGCTGCCTCTTACCTCACCAAGCTCTCCTCTGGACTTGGTCTTTTGGTAAAGACTCTAGGCTATTGCAATCTTCTCACCTTCCTTTGCTGCTACCTACACAAAATACAAAGACCATACCTATTCATACTTTATCAAGAACTGTACCTCCTTCCGCAGAATCTTTTTCTGCTCTGATACCACCTGATGAAAATGAGATCTGGGTATAAGCCCAAAATCCCAATTTCATTAGAATCTCGAACCTAGCCCCATTTATAATCACCACAATCATACAAGATGGGTGTCAAGTACTAAAACTCTGCCACAAACCATAATACAAACACACGGGAGTATTGTATAAATTCTGTTCCAACCCACTTGATACGGATATCAAAATATGTATTATCGCCCTATAAATATCGGCGATCCGCATCACCACCCAAGGCCGATGCAATGCGAGTCCTCGCTACTCCGATCTGATCAGTCGGAAGTCTGAGCATAACCATCAGCCATCTTACCAGTTCTGATGCGATTAACCAGAAATCACCAATCGTGTTTGTAATGTCGATTATGCATTTCGCCTCTCTGGATATCTGATTGCGATCCAACCGGAATCGTTGTGGTTCAATTGGAAATTAACCATCGTAATTGAAATGCGCTTCCACCTTTAGGGTTCCAATCCGATGGCTTATACAGGATCTGATCCATATTAAAAAATTTAAATACACGTCACCCCAGATCCATCGTTATATTGAACGATATGGTTCCTCTCAACGCTCCGATGTATTGTTAATCGTGAATTCCAATCGCTCATTTTCAAAACGCAGCATTAACCAAACTGCATCACACGCATATAGTTATATTCGATCAACATGTATAACAGGTACACAACAATCCACATCGTCATCGACCCACGAAGCAATCGATGGTCGATCAACAAATTTACAACACAGGATTTGACTTATTTATAAGACACATAGGCATACATAACACTAAAGCACGCTTTCATATAAACACAGAACAATTACATATTAAGGCATTTCAACCTTAAGAAACGAGCTCACGCTCGGCTACATCTTGCTCACTCACAAATTTCCTCACAAATAAGATATCTCTTACACGCCTATCGCATTACATTTATATAAGAGTTTTAGGAAGGATCGATCCTATCCTCTCCTGATTTTCTCCACAAAAGCTCTCCAAAAAGCATGCATGGTTGTTATCAATAGCAAGTCTCCTCAAGACATATCCGATTTAAAGCTACTTTAAATTTATCCGCTTTAAATCCGCTTTAGCTCTGTTTTTCTGCTTTAAAACAGACTTTCCTCTGTTCTGCTTCCATGGCTTGCATTCGCTTGCTTTGGTGTTGGGTGCTCCCGCATCACTGAGAGATGACAAGTACACATGATAGTTGTGATGTGTATCAGTGTACCCACAAATATGCCCAACTCAGTTGAAGGCTCTGGACTTTTCCTTGCATCCTTGGAAACATGAAAGTAAACTGATGATCCAAAGATCTTGAAGTGTGACACATCTGGTTTCTTCCCTAAAAAAACTTCCTCTGGTGTACTCATGCTAAGAATCATGTAAGGATTCTTGTTCTGCAAATAAACAGTTGTGTTGCATGCTTCAACCCATAAGTGCAACAATAGGCTCTGATCATGCAACATGGCACGTGTAACTCCCACAATACTTTTGTTCTTCCTCTTAGCCACCCCATTCTGTTGTGGGTTATGAGGTGTTGTCAACTCCTGTGAATGCCTTCTTTTTCATAGAAGTTCTTAAATTCATTCGACACATATTCTCCACCATTATTGCTCATGAGAGCCTTCACTTTCTTGCCAGTCTCTTTCTCAACAAGTGATCCAAATTTAAACAGGAACAGAAAAAAATTACAGATATAACCATAAATACAAAGATACAACAGAAATAACACTTCCTTTCATTAATATCAAATAATGAAATATGCTTACAAACATAATGGAAATGAGACTAGCTCAAGTGATGGTAGCTTATCTCTGAGAAGAGATGTGGCGGCTACATGCCTTTAAATTGCATTACAATGAGGCTCAAGGGCATTTTTATTATTGAAAAATAAGAGAAAAACCTAAACAACCAAAACCCTAACCCAAGGAGATGTAAAACCAAGAGTTTATGGGTCCCGTTGGGGTTAGTTGGGCAGCCAACTTCTGGGGGTCATAACTTGGTCATATCATCTTCGTTTGATGTGCATGATACCTTGTTGGAAAGATCTCTCCGAGGAATACAACTGAAAACACAATTTAAATGACATTGCCCAAAGGTTATTTCCAAAAAGAAAAAGACGTTTAGGGCCTCAAAATGGCTCCAGAAGTTCACGACTCGAAAAAACTGCCAAAAGTAGTAAATTGTTCTACAATTAAGGAAAAAATGGTGGGGTCCAAGTGGAATAGGCGGGTGGCCACCAATATCCACTTGTATCATTACTCCCCCTTAAGAAGCAATGGTCTCCATTGCATTGAGTTCCTCCATGAGATGAGGAAACTTCTGTTGAACTTGGTCCCTAGTGAGCCATTTTCCTTGGTGCAAGAGTTGGCTAACTTTGACAACTCGATACAGTTGGATCTTTTGTTGGCGAGTGTTCTTGATCTACGTGTCCATGATCTAATCAGTTGCAGCTTGTTCCATGTAGTCTAGATTTAAATCTGTTGATGTGAGTTCTTTTGCAATGTGAGATGTGTCCAGTAACGGAGGAAAGTATGACCGAAGGCGATCCACATTAAACACTTGGTGCAGGCCAAGGAATGGGGGAATGCTGAGCTCAAAATCATTATCTCCCACAACCTTGGTGATGGTGTATGGCTCATATCGAACCGGGTGAATCTTGTGGTGGGGCCCAATGAGGTGCTCCCTCTGCAAATGTAGCCAAAATTTTTCACCCACCTGGAACTTGTGTGGCACCTGATGCTAATCATGTCGCTACTTGTACTTAGCATTGGCTTTGTCCAATATGTCATAGACCTATTGGTGGATGTGTTGAATGTGCTCAATAAAGCTATTTGCATTGTCGACTTTGGACTAAACATGAGTTGAATCTGCTTGACTCACTACAAATGGTATGGCCACATCAATAGGACATATTGGCTGGAATCCCATGCCCACCTGAAAAGGGTTGTGGCTAGTTAGTTGTGGAGAGCCCGGTTGTAGTTGTGTTGGGCATAGGGGAGGCTCTCATCCCATGTGCGTGGATGCTTTGAGTTGTACATACACAGAATGTGTACAATCGTCCTGTTGACGACCTCTATCTAGCCATCAGTTTGAGGATGGAAAGTTGTGGACTTAGTGAGCTTGGTGTCCAGCATCGACCAGAGACTAGACCAAAATGTACTGAGGAACCTGTTGTCCTGATCTGAGATGATAGATAGTGGGATCCCAAAGTGTACCCACACTCGTTAAAAGAAGAGTTTAGTAGTGGTTTATGTTATGATACTCTTCTTGTAGGCTGCCATAATGGCCATCTTCGAGAATCTGTCAATGACCACAAAAACACAGTCGTAGACATGCTTAGTAGAAGGAAGGCCTGACATGTAATCCATGGATATGGATTCCCAAGGCCGACTAGGGGTAGGCAACGGAGTATAGACCTTGCTTCTTGATGGTCAGTTTGGCAATGGTGCAGGCAGTGCAGAATCTGATGTACTTTTCGACATCTTGTCGAAGATTCAGCTAATAGAAATACTTCTATAGTACTGCCACCGTTTTCTTGACCTCGAAATGCCCAACAACCCGACTGTAGTGCACTTCCCAAATCATCTTCGCACGCTCGCTTGAAGGAACACAAAGGTGTCCCAGGTGGCATAACAGAGCATCTTGGAGGTGAAAATTTGGAACTTGATGACCATTAAAGAGTGTTTGGTATGTGTGGCCGAATTCTGGGTCGCTTTTGTAGAGAAGTGGTCAATCAGAAGTCTCATGCCCACAAGAGTTGAGCACAGTGGTTAACGCCAGGATCGATGGTTGACTGAGGCAATCTACAACATTATTTGTGTTGCCCTTCTTGTACTTGATATTCAAATGGAACTGTTGCAGGTATGTGGACCACTTCTGATGGAGATCATTTTGAAACTTCCCTTGCATCTATATGAACTACAGGGGTCGGTGGTCTATGTGGATGATAATTTCCTTCCCCAAAATGTAATGCTTCCATTTTCGGCAGGATTGAACGTTGGAATACATCTCTCTATCATAAGTGGGATACTTCTGGACTGTGTTTGAGAGTGTCTCACTGTGATATGCCACTGGATGCCCCTGTTGAGTAAGTACTGCCCCAGTAGCATAGTCAGAGGCATCTATCTTGATCTCAAATGGTTGTTGCAAGTCTGGTAATGTGAGCGTTGGTGTAAAATAGAGGCGATGTTTCAACTCTGCAAATGCCTTTTGTTAAGATTCAGACCAAAAAAAATTTCTTTGGCTCCTCCTTTGGTGACTCAACTCAAGGGCCAAGTGATATCAGAGAACCCCAACACGAACCTGCGTTGGAAATTGGTAAGACCCAAAAAGCTGCAGAGCTCTGTTAGAGTGGTTGGGGCGGGACAATCTCCAATGGATTTGGATCTTGTCTGGATCCACATGCAACTCCCGTTCATCAATAATGTATCTTGGATACTGAACCTAGGTCATGCCAAAAGTGCATTTCTCCAAATTGGCACACAGCTTGTGTTGCCGCAGTGTTTGGAGAACCTGTCGGATGTGGTGGAGGTGCTCTTTCCAACTCTGGATGAAGATCAGGATGTCATCCAAGTATACCACTACAAATGAGTTGGTGAATGGCCACAAGATGTCATCCAGGTTGCAGGAGCATTCGTCAACCCGAAAGGCATAAACAACCATTTGAAAAGGCCCTCCTTGGCTTTGAAGGCAATCTTCCACACAATGGAGGGTTCGATTGGTACCTAGTGATATCTGGACTTCAAGTCTATCTTGTTGAAATATTTCCCCCCTTGATTTGGTCCAAAAGGTCATCAATCCATGGGATCGGGTACCTATTCTAGACAGTGATCTTATTCAACACCCGATAGTCAATACGTAGTCTCCAAGTCCCATCATTCTTCTGTACCAACACGATCGAGCTCCCACGGGGCGATGAACTCGATCGAATGTGACCTTTCTGCAAAAGCTCCCAAATTTGCCTCTTGATTTCATCATTCTCCATAACATAGCGTCGATATATTGGTCCATTGGGTAATGACGCACCTGGGGTCAGATTGATGGAGTGCTTGACCTGACTGTGTAGAGGCACCCCTATGGGGGAGGTGAACCTTGTACTCCTCCACGACCTCGTCCATCTATTGTTATTGTGCGGAGGGGCCCTGTTTGGAGGTCGTGGCCACCATCTTCTTCTTTCCTTGAGGGCATATCATCAGGAAAACAAATTTTCTAGTTTTTGAAATGAGCTTACTACATTATTTTGCATTAACCATAGAGATGGTGGTAGGCGGTGCTACCTCTGATATCTTGTACAACTTATTTTCCAATGGAACAATAACAACGCGAGGCCTTGACTCATACACAACATGTTGCTTCCACAAGTATGGTTGGCCTAACAATACATCAAAAACATCAAGGGGAGCAATGTCACATAGTACCTCATCCATGAAGGGATTGATGTTGTATGGAAGGTGGCATTGTTGGCTCACGCACAGATATCGTCCTTGGTGAAGCCACCTGATGGTGTACAGTTGTCGGTGTGCTGTGGTTGGTAATCCCAGCCGCTTCACGACCTCTACTGCAATGAGGTTCTTTTGGCTCCCATTGTCGACAATGAACTGTAGCGGGGAACCCTTTACCCACATATGGGAGTGGAAGAGACGCTCATCCTCCTTTGAATCTTCGGGTTCATCCTTCTGGATCTTTGTGTTGGTCATGGTGGAATTAGGCTTCGCATTAATAATCTACTTCCCTTTGTCATTCCCCTTGTCGGGTTCTGACTCAAAGTCGGAACATGCATCTGATTTTGAAGCCTTCAGCTCAGCCACTAATGACTACTTGGCCCGACACTCACTTATGTTGTGGGTGGAGCTCTTATGGAACTCACACCACTTTCCCGTGTCCTTCTTCGACTTCGCAGTGTTTTCCTTTGCTTGTGGCCTTAGCGAGTTGTCTTGTGCCATCCCACCTTGGCTTTGTCCTTTGTTATGTGGTTTGAGGGCACCTTTCCCTTGCTTCTGATTCACAGATCCAAAGTCTTACTTCTTCTGTTTAAACTTCTACTCGATCCTATCGACATATCGGTATGCCATGCCGAGCGAGGAGATATCCAGGAATGTTATCTCTTCCTGGATGTATCTATGTAGGCAGTTGCGATACTTGAGTATCGAATGTTTCTCAGAATCATCGATACCCAACTTCGTTTAAAAGGTATTAAATACATTGGTAAACTCTGACACATCTTGGTCCCTTCCCTATGGCGATGTGTTCCACTTTATGTATTTGTCCTCGTAGCTCCCGACAGGGTAGTACTACTCCTTGATGGTGGCTCAGAATGAATTCTAAGTGGGAATGGCTGAAAACAGTGAGGTCGTACTTTCACCCTTCTACTCACAATAGGTTTCCCACCTGTCCTTGACGTGGGGGGCAACTTTGAGAAGAGCAAAAGTAATCTTTTCCCAGCTAGAAAAATCATGAACAGAAAAATATCCTTCTAGTAGATTCAACCATTTATCTACGACATTTGTATCTGTTTGGCCCTCAAATATGGGAATGTCAAAGTTTACTTGTACCTTAAAAGGTGTGAAGGCTCCATAGTGGCTATTGGATGTGGATGCGCAGCCGATGGGCAACCGTTGAAGGATATGGGCAAAGTTATCCATCACTGCATTCATTTGTTTCTTGAGAACCTCCTTGAGCAATATTTTGATAGGATCTCCTGCTCCCTCATCTTTCTTTTCTTCCCCCATGAGACGCCCTTGGGATTTATGAGGCTGGTCTTCTAAAGGTTCAACCATTTTGAGCCCTAACTCCTTATATCTCAACCTCATTAGGGACATGCAAAGAAAAAAAAAAAGAGCAGACCACTCTAATACCACTGATCTGAATTTAAACAGGAATGCAACAAATTATAGATATAACCATAAATACAAAGATGCAACAAAGATTACACTTCCTTTCATTAATATCAAATAATGAAATATGCTTACAAATAGAATGGAAATTAGACTAGCTCAGGTGATGGTAGCTTATCTTTGAGAAGAGATGTGGTGGCTACATTCCCCTGAACTATGTTACAATGAGGCTCAAGGGTCTTTTTATTATTAAACAATAAGAGAAAACCCTAAACAACCAAAACCCTAACCCGAGGAGATGTAACATCGAGAGTTTATGGGCCCCGTTGGGGTTAGTTGGGCATCCAACTTCCTGGGGTCATAACTTGCTCATATTATATCTGTTTTATGCGCATGATACCTCGTTGGAAATATCTCTCTGAGGACTACAACTAAAAATATGATTCCAATGCTTTAGACCCAAAACATACATCACATATTTTAATTTGAGAGGGGAGCTAAACTCCCTCTTAAAAGTAATTGTACCAATATTGGTAGCACTATACATTTTGTCATGTCCCATTTCGATGTGCATCTGGAGGTCCTTCTCCTCTAAGTCATTGAAGAATTCTCGATTTCTCATCATATGGAATGAAGCTCCACTATCCAGATACCACACACTACCCATCACAATGTTCACCATATAAGCGATGAGGGTGAAATCAAGTTCAAATTGTGAAGCAAGAGATTCACATGTTGCTCCTCCTCAAGGCTTCTTACCCACCTTCTTGTGTGGAAACTCTGTGGCATAGTGTCCCAGTTCATGATAGTGAAAGAATTTGATCTTTGACAAGTCTTTTTTCTTGCCGCCCTAACTGGAATCCACTTTGTATTGGGATTTCTTCACTTTCTCTTTCTTTTTCTTTCCAGCCAAGGCACAATTCTCCTCATCATCATCCTTGGATGAGATTCCATATCTCGTGTTCTACCTTATCTCTTCTTGCACCAAGTCGGACCACAATCGCTCCCAATTTGGTAGCTTCTCCCTCTCATTTATCGAATCCTAGTAGTTGTGCCAGCTCTTGGGAAGGCCTAGAACTATTAGGTTTATTGAATCATCTACAACAATTGTAATACCAACACTCCAAATTTCATCCCTACATTGGGTGAACCTGATCAGGTACTGTGGTATTGTGTCGCCCTTCTCCATCTTGATCTTTCAAAGCTTTTCCTTCAGTGCTAGCTTACTATGGTCATTGTTGTTTAAAATCAAGTCTATCAAAGCTTGCCACATTACATATGGGGTATCCTTCCCATGGAGATTCGAGACAATATGATCTCGAACTCCTTCTACTATTATCCTCCTTGCCTTTGCCATGTATTTCTTCCACTCTACTAGTGAATTCCTTTAGCCCGTTATCTTCCAACAATGCCTCCATCTTGTCCTTCCAAGCAATATAATTAGAGCTACCCTCTAGGGCATACTCAAATCTCAATCCATAGAATGACATTTTGTTGGATCTGGAGAATGATACTGCAAATTTGACTCACTTGCAAAGATAAACTTGAATTCTTCTCTTTTATTGTGATTCATGCTCTAATACCATGTAGAAATTCCTTGTAGATTCAAACTTCTTATGTAATTTGCTAAAACAAAAGACTTGAATCTACTCCACTCATCAACAGAAATAATTAAATGATCGAAATCACAACATAAACCTAAGACAAGATTCAATCACATATGCTTAGAGATTTATTTAAGGGGAAAGAAATTGCTCAAAAACCCTTCCTATTTGTATTGTAGTAGTAAGAAAATAGAGAAGAAATACAATGCTTTCTCAAGCTTGAGCAACCTCTACACTAGTATAATATATCTCAATGCTTCCCAGATAAGCTATGGTCAGTACTTAACCAAATCCAAGTCTTCCCAAGTCCCTATTTCCTTGCATTGTTCCTCGAGGAATTAGCCCCCTATTAATTAGGGAAATTCCCAATTAGAATTGCACAATCCCTGTAGGCCCTTCTCTAACTACATGCACCACCTGTAAAAATTGGTATTGTCTACAACTGATAGTACACTGTCCTTGAACTCTAATGTCAGCTGGGTTACTCGAATTCTATACATTCATGAGTTAATTTAGGTGGATTGATCAATTTAATTGGATGATCACTCAAATAGAAAAAAGTTACACACCCTTGACTGAACCTCCACTAGTTCTACTAACGGTGAGAACTAGTTACACTGGCAATAGCTCAAATTGATTGAACTAGATTGCTACAAATTAGCAATCAATCATGTACAACTTAACTCAAGTGTCTCCAAATCGAATTAATTGATTTAACTAAGTGATAAGAGCCATATCACTTCAGTTAAATTCCTCCAAGTATTTTACTGAAATTGAATTCGAATTTCTCCTAATTTAATTAAGGCATAATTAAATTAGGAATTTATTGTTGCATTTTCAACACCGTTGTCCCCTTGTTCTTTCTTGCTCTTCCTTTGCCTTCTTTCTCCAAATCCATGTATGCCAAAAATCCTCCACGAGTTCTCCAAGAAAACTCTAAGTGTGCAAGGATATGAGAGAGAGAGAGAATAAAATAGAGCTCCAAGATAAAACTAACAAAAGGTTAAATTGATAAAAGTTGTGTATTGATCCTCACAAGACTTTTTATCATTAGGCCTTTATTTTTTCAATTTTCCTCCTCATGCAATTTTGTGACCTTTCACCTTCCTTTTCTCCTAATTTCCATTATTTTCATAAATAAAATGGGAATTTTTGCCACTTTGCCTTTGTAAATTTCCATAGCCATTAATTAATAACAAGTGATCCCCATCACTATGGTTTTTCCCGAACATTCAACTTGGAAGACATGTCCCATGATCTTTGTTATTATTTTTCTATTATTAACTTTATTACATGGATTTTTAATGGGGGTTGTTGCAAAACCCTCCCCCTTGGAAGAACACTGTCCTCGATGTTCAATGACACTTATAAACTAGAAAAACATGTTTCCTATGGAGTTTTATAACACAACTCGATGCAGTATTTACATACATATGTATATATAGACATAACCAAAACACAACATCAAAACATATACCAAAAGACATCCACAGTTCAACCAGCAAATAGAAAAGGATACATAGCCCACATTTGATCAACCATCTCCCATTAGCTTCACCGGGCCCAAAGTGCTTCCACTGCACTTTAACTTGGTTAATTATGAAGCATGAGCATCTTTCATTGCAAAATACATTGAGGTTTCGACTGGAATTATTCTTCTGGTTACACCTGTAATACAGACTAGTCAATCAAATGATCAACATCTTTCACATACTTCTTAAGTAATGACACATGGAAAACATCATGGATTTTCATTTTCGGAGGTAGTACAAGTCGGTAGGTTACTGGTCCAATCCTCTCAAGAATCTTGAAAGGCCTGCAATATCAAGGTGCCAACTTAGCACATGATCCAATCCTCAAGGAGCTCTTATTGGCCTTGATGCACAAGTACACATGTCCCCAACCCAAAACTCCTTAGACACCCTATGTTGATTTGCATACCTATTTTGCTTGTCTTGTGCTACATTTAGATTCTTCTTGATTACCTGCATTTCCTGTTCCATCTCTTCCAACATGTTCGACCCAATCAATACCATATTTATTGGATCACTGCAACTGATAGGAGTATTACAACTCCACCCGTAAAGTGCCTTAAACAAAGTCATCTTCAAAGATTCTTGATACCCATTGTTATATGAAAATTCCACCAGTGGAAGATACTCTTCCCACTTTTGTTGTTGATGCATAATGTACATTCTCAACATGTCCTCCAAAATCTTATTGACCCTCTATGTCTGTCCATTTTTCTGTTGATGATAATTTGTACTGAAGGCCAAATTTGTACTCAAACCTCCAAATAACTCCTTCTAGAACCTAGAAGTGAACTTGCCATATCTATCTGGCACAATCTTCTTCAGAACACCATGCAACCACTATATCTGTGATGAACACCTGTGCTACTTCGCTAGCTGAATTCATAGACTTTATTAGAAAGAAGTGAGCTACATTTATCAACCTGTCAACCACAACCATTAGAAAATCATGTTGTCTAGATGTCCTCGACAAACCTATAATGAAGTCCATGGAAATGACCTCCCATTTCCACTCTGGAATTGAAATCACTTGTAATAACCCACCTGGATACTTACATTATGCTTTTACCTGTTGATAATCCAAGCATCTCACAACAAACTCTTCCGCCTCTTTCTTCATATTCGGCCAATGGTAGAACTTCTTCACCATTGTTAATGTCTTATGGTATCTTAGATGACATGAATACGAATTAGCGTGACATTCCCTCAAGATAAGCTTCTTGATCTCACAATTGTCTGACACATAGATCCTATCCCTAAATTTGACCAAACCATTTGTCATGAGATGATAGTCCACATCCTATTCACCTATACCTTGTTGTTGTAACCCGTGCTTAAGTTGTTGGTACCTATCATCCTGTTATCCTTTCTGCAAGATTTGATCCTATAAATCTGTCCCATATGAACTCATAACTACTTTGTGATTTACCTGCACTCTTTTGCTAAGAACATCTACAACCATGTTCTCTTTTCCTTTAATGTGTTCAATCTCAAAGTCAAACTCACTTATCGTAGCCAACCATCTAGATTTCTTGGCATTCATATTCGATTGGTCAAATAGGTATTTCAATCCAATGTGATCACTCATCAATACAAACCTCCTTCCAAGAAGATAGTGCCTCCACATCTTCAATGCATGAATGATCACTGCCAACTCATATGTCACATAGTTCTACTCGTGCTCATTCATTTTCCTTGATTCATAGCATACCACGTGTCCCTCCTGCATTAGGACTCCACCAATTCCTCTTTTGCAAGCATATGTACACACCACAAATTCTTTATATGGATCTCCAATCTTTAGGACTGGAGCATTCATAAGAAATTGCTTCAACTGCTCAAAACTTGTTTCACATTCCTCTATCCATTCAAATTTCTTTCATTTCCTCTACAATGATGTAATAGGATAGGCAATCTGTGAGAATTTCCAGATGAACCTCCTATAGTAACCTACTAACCCCATGAATGATCTAACCTCATCCACATTTCTAGGAGTTGCCCATTCCATGATAACTCTTATCTTTTATGGATCCACTGTTATGCCTTCCTTGGAAATAGCGTGTCCCAAGGAATGTACCTCTGTCTGAAAGAAACTACAACTTACTAAGATTACATACAACCGATGCTCTCTTGGCAATCTCAACACTGTTGCTAAATGTTCAACATGATCTTCCTCATTCTTATAATATATCAACATATCATCAATTAATATAGTTAAAAAAATGTCTAGATAAGGATGCAATACATTATTCATCAAGCACATAAAAGTAGTTGGAGCATTAGTCAAACCGAAAGGAACTACAACAAACTCATAATGCCCATACTTGGTCTAGAAAACAATGTTGTAAATGTCCTCTTCTTTTATTCCTACCCGATGATATCCTGATCTCAAATCAATCTTCAAGAACACTACTGCTCCCTTCAACTGGTCAAACAAATCATCAATCCTCGACAACGTATATCTATTCTTAATCATCACCTTGTTCAATTGTCTGTAATCAATACACAACCCGAGAGTTCCATCCTCTTTCTTCACAAACAACATTGGTGCGCCCCAAGGTGACACATTTGGCCTTATGAATCCCTTGTCAAGAATTTCCTTCAACTGCAACTTCAATTCCACTAAATTTGGTGTGCTCATTCTATAAGGTGCCTTTGATGTTGGTGTTTCCCCTAGTACCAACTCAATAGAAAATTCCACTTACCCTTGAGGTGGTAATTTTGAAATCTCTGTTGGGAATACATCCTAAAACTACTGCAAAACCAGATAATTCTTTAAAACCTCAGCATCTTCAACATCCTTTGATCCAGGTGGATATTGGTGGCCACCCGCCAAGTCCACTTAGACCCCCACCATTTTTTCTTTCAGCTTTTCAGTTTCCTTAATTGTAACACAATTTACTATTTTTAGTAGTTTTTTGGGTCCTAAACTTCCAGAGCCATTTTGAGGCCCTAAACTATGTTTTTTGGGAAAACTAGGAGCAACGTGGGTCCACAGATTGATGTTGTTCTTCCTAAAGTTTTAGTTCTTAGATAGATCTTTCTAACGAGATATTGTATGCGTCAAACAGAGATCGTATGCCAAAGTTACGACCCCGGGAAGTTGATGTATCAATTTACCCAAACGGGGCCCACAGTTTGGCGTTTCATCTTCTAGGGTTAGGTTTTTGGATCTTTAGGGTTTTCCATTATTTCTCAACAATAAATAGGCCTTTGAGCCTCATTGTAACATAGCTTAGAGGCATGTAGCCACCACATCTCTTCTCAGAGATAAGCGACCATCGCCCTAGCTGTTTATTTCCATTTTATGTTTACAAGAATATCTCAATATTTTACATTAATGAAATGGAGTATTATTTCTGTTGCATCTTTGTGTTTATGGTTATCTCTGTAATTTATTGCGTTCATATTTAAATTTGGATCAGTGGTATCAGAGCGGTATGCTTTTTCTCTGTTTTTCTTTGCATGTCCCCGATGAGGTCGGGATATAAGGAGTTAGGGCTTGAACTGGTCGAACCTTTGCAAAACCAGCCTCGCAAAACTTGACGGCCTCCCATGGCGGATCAAAAGAAAGATGAGGGAGCAGGAGATCCTATCAAAATCTTGCTCGAAGAAACCCTCGAGCAACAAAGGAACGTGATGATGGAAAACTTTGCCCAGATCCTTCAGGGCTACCCAGGGGCGACGCATCGGCTTCCCACAACTACTCTGGAAACGCCACACTATTTAAGGTACAAGTTAATTTTGAAATCCCCATATTCGAGGGTCAGATAGATGCAAATGCCGTCGATAAATGGTTAAATTTGCTAGAGGGTTATTTTTTTGTTCATGATTTTTCCAGTTCGGAAAGATTATTTTCTCTTTCTCAAGTAGCCCCCCGTCAGACTGGTGGGAAACCTACTGCGAGTAGAAGGATGAAGGTACTGGCTCACTATTTTCAGCTGCACCCACCTGGAATTCATTCTGGGATGCCATCAAGGAGCAGTACTATCATGTCGAAAGCTATGAGGATCAATACATAAAGTGGACCATGCTGCGGCAGGGAAGGGACCAAGACGTGCCAGAGTTTACCAATATTTTCCATACCCTTCACACAAAGTTGGGTATCAAGGATTCAGATTAGCATTTGATACTCAAAAACTGTGGCTACCTGCACAAGTACATCTAGGAAGAAATAGAATTCCTGAACATCTCCTCGCTCGGCATGGCATACCGATATGCCATCAAGGTCGAGCAAAAGTTTAAGTAGAAGAAGTGAGACTTTGGATTTGCGAATCTGAAGCAAGGGAAAGGTGCGCCCAAACCACAGAACAAAGGACAAAGCCAAGGCGGGGTGGCCCAAGACAACCCGCCAAAGCTGCAAGCAAAGAACAACACCGCGAAGCTGAAAAAGGACACGGTAAAATGGTGTGAATTCCATAAGAGCTTCACTCACAACACAAGTGAGTGTCGAGCCAAGCAGTCACTGGTGGGTGAGCTAAAGGTTTCAAAATCAGATGCATGTTTCGAACCTGAGTCAGAACCTGACAAGGGGAATGACAAAGGGAAGCAGATTATCGATGCGGAGCCCAACGCCATTGTTGCCACCACGAAGATCCAGAAGGAGGAACCCGAAGATCAAGAGGAGGAGAAGCGTCTCTTCCACTCCTAGATGTGGGTAAAGGGATCCCCGCTACACTTCATTGTTGACAGTGGGAGCCAAAAGAACCTCATTTCGGCAAAGGTCGTGAAGTGGCTAGGCTGACCGACCACAACACATCCACAACCATACACCATCGAGTGGCTTCACCAAGGACAGGATCTTCGCGTGAGCCAGCAGTGTCGCTTTCCATACAACATCAAGCCCTTCACAAATGAGGTATTGTGTGACATTTCCCCCCTTGAAGTGTGTGATGTATTATTAAGACAACCATACTTGTGGAAGCGACATGCTATGTATGAATCAAGGTCCGTGCTGTTATTATTACTTTGGGAAATAAGTTGTACAGGATACCAGAGGTAGCACCGCCTACTGCCATCTCTTTGGTTACTGCAAAACAATGCAGTAAGCTTATTTCCAAAACCGGGAAATTTGTTTTCCTGATGATACGCCCTCGAGGAAAGAAGAAGATGGTGGCCATGACCTCTAGACAGGGCCCCTCCGCATGACAATTACAGATGGACAAGGTCGTGGAGGATTACGAGGACACCTTCACCTCCCCGCCGGGGTTCCTCTACACTGTCAGGTCAAGCACTCCATCGATCTGACCCCAGGTGCATCGCTGACTAATGCACCAATGTATTGGCGCTCCATTCTGGAGAACAATGAAATCAAGAGGCAGATTCAGGAGCTGCTACAGAAAGGTCACATTTGTCTGAGTTCATCACCTTGTGGAAGCCCGATCGTGTTGGTACAGAAGAAGGATGGGACTTGGACACTTTGTATTGACTATCGGGCGTTAAACAAGATCATTGTCCGTAATAGGTACTCGATCCCATAGATTGATGACCTCCTAGACCAACTGAAGGGGGAAAATATTTCAGCAAGATCAATTTGAAGTCAGGATATCACTAGGTACCAATCGAACCCTTCGATGTGTGGAAGACTGCCTTCAAAGCCAAGGAGGGCCTTTTTGAATGGTTGGTTATGCCTTTTGGATTGACGAATGCTCCTGCAACCTTCATGAGGCCAATGGATGACATCTTGCGGCCATTCACCAACTCATTTTTAATGGTATACTTGGATGAAATCCTGATCTTCAGCCAGAGTTGGGAAGAGCACCTCCACCACATCCGATAGGTTCTCCAAACACTACGGCAACACAAGTTATGTGCCAACTTGGAGAAATTAATTTTTGGCATGACCTAGATTCAGTATCTGGGATACATTATTGATGAATAGGGGGTGCATGTGGATCCAACCAAGATCCAAGCCATTCGGGATTGGCCCTCTCCAACCACTCTAATGGAGCTCCGCAGCTTTGCAGGTCTTGCCAACTTCTACCGCAGGTTCGTGTTGGGATTTTCTCATATCACTTGGTCCTTGAGTCAAGTCACCAAGGGAAGAGCGAAAGCAAAATTCTTTTGGTCTGAATCTCAATAGAAGGCATTCACAAAGTTGAAATATCGCCTCTGCTCGGCACCAGTGCTCGCATTGCCAGACTTGCAACAACCAGTTGCGGTCGAGATAGATGCCTCTGACTATGCTAATGGGGCAGTCCTTACTCAACACAGGCATCTAGTGGCATATCATAGTGAGACACTTTCAGACACAGTCCGGAAGTATCCCACTTATGACAAAGATATGTATTCCATTATGCAGGCCTGTAGACAATGGAAACATTACATTTTTGGGAAGGAAACGGTCATCCACACAGACCACCGACCCCTCTAGTTCATACAGACCCAAGGGAAATTGCAGAATCATCGCCATCAGAAGTGGTCCACATACCTGCAATAGTTCCATTTGAATATCAAGTATAAGAAGGGCAACACCAATAATGTTGCAGATTGCCTCAGTCGACCACTGATCATGTCATTAACCACCATGCTCAACTCTTGTGGGCACGACACTTCTGACTGGCCACTTCTCTACAAAAGTGACCTAGAATTTAGCCACACATACCAAACACTCTTGGAGGGTTGGCATGTTCTAGATTTTCACCTCCAAGATGCCCTATTATGCCACCTGGGTCACCTTTGTGTTCCTTCAAGTGAGCACGCCAAGATGATTTGGGAAGCACAATACAGTCAGGCTGCTGGGCATTTTGGGGTCGAGAAAATGGTGGCAGTATTGGAGAAGTATTTCTATTGGTCGCATCTTCGACAAAATGTCGGGAAGTACAACAGATCATGCACTGCCTGCGCCATTGCCAAACCGACAATCAAGAAGCAAGGCCTCTATACCCCGCTGCCTACCCCTAGTCGACCTTGGGAATCCATCTCCATGGATTACATATCAGGCCTTCCTTCCACTAAGCATGGAAACGACTGTGTTTTTGTGGTCATCAACAGGTTCTCGAAGATGGCCATTATGGTGGCCTGCAAGAAGAATATCACAGCAAAAGCCACTGCTAAACTCTTCTTTGAATGAGTGTGGGTAAACTTTGGGATCCCACAGTCTATCATCTCAGATCGAGCCAGCAGGTTCCTCAGTACATTTTGGTACAGTCTCTGGTCGATGCTGGACACCAAACTCACTAAGTCCACAGCCTTCCATCCTCAAACTGATGGCCAGACAGAGGTTGTCAATAGGATGATTGTACACATTCTGC
>APFE031741159.1:15158-32847 GCA_000404065.3 Pinus taeda | reverse complement strand
AATAAAATAAAAGAAGGGTATTTATTAAAAAAAAAGAGAAAAGAAAAAAAGAGATATAGAACAATTAATCACAATACTTAAGCAACAACATGCTGAGTAGAGAAAGAGAATGGAATCTCTATTCCAAGTTGAACGTCCATCATCACTCCCACAGAATGATGTAATCCAGTGTACCTAGAAAGTGCAGCTAAAAGATCAAGAGAATGGCAAAATAGCCAAAGTTCAGCAAACAAGAAGGCATTAGAACACGAACATAAAAATCTTGTGGATATGCGTTACAAGGAAATAATGGAAAAGGACGAAGAAATTTCTTATCTCAAGGACCACGTCGAAAAATCACTGGCGCAAGTGAAGAAGACTAAGGTCACAAAAAAAGAACTTGAGAAGCACTTATCAGAACAGGAAGAGGAAACTTTGCATTTAAAGAACCTTAATAAAAATTTATTAGAACAAATCAGAGATCTAAAAGATGAAAACCTTAAAAACCAAAACACTGAAAACAATATTGATGAATCAGAAACCAAAGAACTTTATGTCTGAGAAACCATAATCAAAGTCTACTCATTCAAATTAAGAAACTTAAGGATGATAAGAAAGCATTAAAAGACAAGTTGAGATAATTCACTCAACAAGAAGCATCGAAATCTCCAGTCGTAACAATCCAAGTTGAAAATAAGGGAACGAATACCAATCCAGTGAATATGACAACTCAAGAAAACAAGTTGGTTGAAGAAACAACACACTTGGATGTTGCAGTTCAGATGATAAACACCCCAAGTGAAGGGTTGGTAATGAACTCAACAACATCATTCCCTGAAGTAAATCAAAAAATTTCCACACACTTAATAAGGGAAAGTCAAACCAAAAAAATTCCATATCAACATCTGAATCATGAGAATAGACAAATCAACCACGCTACGTATTGGGGCCATTCAAAACCAAAACGACAAACTGATGTTCCAGAGAATAATGACATAACGTCAATTCCGACTTATGCTGACAAGTCGTTACAAAATTCCAGTAATCAAAATACTACACAAAAGATTAATCTAGGATGGTCTGATCCCTTCTCAGTGCGACAATTTTGTTTCACTTAGAATATCATATCAGCTTGTATCGACAAAGATGATTGTTTCGAGAGAGAAAGTCATTTGAAGCCGAAAAATAGATTAAACCTTTTTCATCGACAAGCTTTGAGGACAAAGCTTTTTGAGGAAGATAGCAATGTTATGAATAAAATATATATAAATAATGTAAAATAATGTAAACGATAATAATCATAAATAATGATTAGTTAAACTAGTAATTAGGTTGAAGAGGCATGTCTAAATGAGACATGACTCTCCATGAAGAGACACTTGCTTGAGATATAAGCAAGCCTCTCGTTCTCATTGTAAATCATTCATTCTTATTATTATTCTTATTCATACATTTTAATATATAATATTTGTATCCTCATGGATATCTTTATATTCCAAATATTTTGGAGCAATTAATCTATAAAAGGAACTTTGTTCACTTCAGTATCTTTCAGCCTCATCGAGAGTTAAACATTGGTGAAGAATGGAATCAACACCAACTCTATATAAAGTATCCCCAATGATGCGGTAAGGTTGGGATTGATGTCGAATGCATCGGTAATCATCCTTGGACAACGCAGGCCGGAAGGTAGAATTTTGGAGATACATGATGATATCATTGTACCAAGGTTCAAGAGTGTTAATTAGAAAGAAAGTCTCATCGGGGAGCTACTCATCAACACCAGTAGGAAGAGAAGCAGAGGCAAGAGAGCAAATCAACTCAGCAAATACAAGTGATTTCTTGGATTTGGTAGTAGTGAACACCAAATAAAATTCCTGGAGGATGACAATCCACTTAGAATACTTGCCCCCAAGTAACTAATGAGTCAAAATGTAATTCATGGGGTTATACTCGGAAATCACAGTTGTAGTGCAGAGGAAAATATAATGTCGAAAGCGCTGAACAACTTGAACAACAACCAAAGCCAATTTCTCGACATGAACATAACAAGTCTCAGTATCAAGTAGGTTGCGGCTAAGATAATAAATGACATGTTCATGGCCTTTGTCATTGTCTTGCACCAGCACCATGGCAATAGTGCTAGAAGTTGCAGCTAGATAGAGGAAATAATCGCGATGATAGTTCGGAGGGTGCAACAAAGGAGCATTAATGAGGACAAATTTCAAGTTATCAAAATACTTTTGGGTAGCCTCATCCCAAATGAATGGAGTTCCTTTCTTAAGCAATCAGGTGAACCCTGAAGCTAACTCAACATAGTTAGGCACAAAGCGACGAAGGAAATTCGCTTTCCCTTGCAGAATCTGTAATTGATGCAATGAAGGGGGAGGGGATAGATTAGTAATAGCCTCGACTTTGAGAGGATCAATATGAATTCCATCTTTTGAAACAATAAAATTGAGTCGTCGATCAGATTCGACGCAGAAGACACACTTATGCGGATTCAGCTGAATGTTATAGTGTTTGCAACAAAGAAATATTTGTCGAAGATGATCGGGATGGTCATGGCGCTTACGTGAATGAGAAGGAAGATCATCCAGATAAGGATGAACGATGTTTTTAATGTCATGGAAAACATAGGACATCTCTCTTTGAAAAGTAGCCCCAACATTCTTAAGGCCAAAAGGGAAGCTTTTATATGCAAAATTCCCCCACAAACAGATAAAGGCGGTCTTATCTTGATCAGCTAGTGCAATGTTTATCTGGTTATAACCAGAAAAACCATCCATAAAGGAAAAGATCTCATGCCCAGCACATTCATTGATGATCTGGTCTATAAAAGGAGTGGGATAATTATCCTTTGGATATGCACGATTATGGTCACTATAATCAACACGGACTCAAATGGTGCCTTGTTTCTTAATCATCGGTACAATATTGGACACCCAATCTATGAGAAGGATAGGATAACTAAATCCAACTTTAAGAAGGTTTTCAACTTTCCCCTTTAATGGCGACTGCTTTTCTAGGGTTCACTGAACGAAGTCATTGACAAACGGGCTTCATGTTAGGATAAGTCAAAATTTCGTGCACGACTCTACTTGGGTCAATGTTGAGCATTTCTTCATAGGACCATGCAAAAACATCTCAAAACTCTTGAAAAAGACGAGTATAGAGCTTGATCTCATGAGGAGAACAAGTCACCCCAATATGAACGTTTTCAACGATACCAGGTTTAACAAAAATGTTAATAGGCATTGTTTGGGTAATATTACTCATGTTCCCTTCCAACCAAACTTCATGGGTCATGATAGGCATCTAAAGTGGTTGGGTTCGGAAACGAGAAGAGAACTTCTCAATACAGGTAAACATGACCACCAGTCCAGGCAAGAATGATGAACGATGATGAGTATCATTCCACGGTGTTTCCTCAAGAGACATAATTTCCATGATACTTTCATGAGAAGGAAACGTCTCGATTAAGGGATCAAGACAATCTGAAGAACCAAGCCACGGGGATTGAGAATACGCATCAACAGACGCACTCGAAGCAGTGTGATCAGTAGGTACCGAAGCTAAAGGCGAAACAATATCCACATAATTGATCTCAGCAGGGCTTATCGGCATGACATCACCCCATGTATCAACAAGATCAGGAGAGGGAATGACCCAAGCATTAGACTTAAACAAGATCATGTTGACTGAGGCAACATGTGGAGGTGGGAGAGGAAAAATACCCATTAAGGTGGGACCTTTGAAAAGTCTAGCCCCAACGCTCTCATTTGGAGCACCGGTATTCTTCACGTAAGGAACATGTCGTCCGAGGAGGAAGAGGCAAAGAAGGACAATTGGTCGACTGTGACAATTTTCCTTTGATGAGGAAAACAGAGCATGTAGAAAAGAGAAGAGACTACAACATGCATAACATGGGTCCAACTCCGTTTGAGTAGAAGATTATAGTTAAGATTTGCATCAACAATTTCTATTTCGACATTAACTGTCTTACCCTCCAAAGTAATGGCAAGATTAGGAAGGACACCTGTTGTGGAGGTAAATGCCCTCTGCAGACAGAGGCGATCCCACTAGCCCAAATGGGGTCTAACAACAATCAAACAACGCTAACACGCAGGTTCCTAATTGAAAATTAAAGACCGATGATGAGGGCCTACCTCGAATCCAATGCTAGTACTTGTAGAAGAGTTGTCACTCCCGTTCTTTCGCTCCGGCTGGTCACAATCCCCATGATCCTCGTGAACAGACACCTGCACATCCAAAGAACGACACAAATACAAGAATAAAATCCAAGAGATGCAACTGTTTATCAGTCAGAAAGGATATAACTCAAACATCATTATAAAGACAATAAGAGTGGAACCATAATGATAGTCGTCTATTATTATTGATAAACAAAGAAGAATACAACCATAATTCTGACGTCAAATCCTCCTTTGGCTGGGTGATCAGCAACACATGCCTTGAAAAGCTTGTTGGGAATGGGGAACAAGCCTCTCTCTCCTTGGTTACTTGGACAAGGATCTCCTCATTAAAGATTTGGCCTTATAGGGATGAAGAAGGCCTCTTGTGGCATGAGCTTAGCAATTCTCAGACTTTGGGACTTAGAATTTGGAGCTTGAAGAGTAGAATTACTAACTAGCTTGTCAAAGGCAAAAGGACAAGCTTATATAGAAAGAAGAGAAGGAGATAGGATCATCCACAAGATTCATGGGATTGGCCTTATCGTTAGGAAGCTTCCATGAGAGGTGGAGAACTACTTCCCTTCTATGGAGATTCGAAGCCCAACTGAACTAACTCAAGCTGGAATTAGTTCATGAATAGGTTAGGAAGAACCTTCGTAAGTTGGTTTGTTAAAAACTTTACCCAACTAGGTTGGCACGAGTGCGACTTTGAGATAGAGCGCCAACTAGCGTGCCCTCTTTGGAGGATTGCCCCCATTGGCGCGAGTGACACACTATAGAACAATGCCAATGGAGAAAGGGCTATTTTTATGGGAATTTTGTAGAAGGTGTCTTCAGGGCATATGAAGTACATACTCAAGGGGATACAATGCAAGTGTTTCCAAGTTATGTCACTTGTCACAGGTCCCGGAATAAGTCCTCCAAGGTGCGGGAGAAGGGGTAACAGGGACGGTGACAAATTACTGTGTAACAACACCGAATGGTCGAGAATTGTGTCCATCAAAGGCTTCCAAAATGTTAGGTGATTGGTTCAAGGTATGAGAACCAATAAACTTCCAACAAGACATAGACATGATGCAGGTAGAAGCA
The DNA here is from genome assembly GCA_000404065.3 of Pinus taeda. Classification (NCBI taxonomy): domain Eukaryota; kingdom Viridiplantae; phylum Streptophyta; class Pinopsida; order Pinales; family Pinaceae; genus Pinus; species Pinus taeda. The sequence goes on along the minus strand of APFE031741159.1, from coordinate 27,583 downwards.
CCTTCATGAATGACGGTCTTGTGAATTGTCTTCTCATTAATGATCACCTGAATGAGAAAGGCAATCTGATGAGGTAAGCACAAAACATGGTTTTCCAAATCAAAGAAAATGAGATTGGAATCAGATGGATCAATACCTCCAATAGTTGACAGCAACTCTTTCCGCTGAGAAGGACAACTCTGAAGGACCTCGAGAGCAGACATAGGTGATGGTGCTTGAGCCAAATCCTCAACAATGTTATAATGCTGAGCAGCTCGAGCATTTGGATTATCCGAGGACTTTTGCAGCACACCCCGAGAGGGTGGTCAAATAGCGAAATCAAGATTAGGTCTCTCTATATGGAGAGAACCAGAGGTAGACAGGATAGAGGAGGAAGGGGTACCTTATTTCTCTTTCCTCGCCATCGAAGTAGGTGTTTGATAATCCTTTGATCTAGTAGCCACATTTATAGGCATATTCATCATGAACAATTGGGAACCTGTGGAAGAAGAAGACTGAGGTTGGTCTACCATTTGGGTCTGCTGGGACGGGAAGGCCCTTTCAAGATAGTTGAGGTCCCTTTGAGCAAGCGACTAACTTCATATCACTGGGGACAATATTTAGTGTAGTGATCCTCCTCATAGATGAGGCATGGATACTTGGCGTTTCTTTGAGAAGTATCGCCAGCATATGACTTAGGAGGGCCCTGTTTCGGGGAATCAGATTTGGCCTTGCCATTGCCCTTCCTTTTACCCTTAGAGGATTTGTCTGATGTGGTAGACTGAACAATGTGAGCCTTAGAGGTTTTACCAAGACCAGGTGAATTTCGAGAGGGATCATTAGAGCCAGTGTTCCAGACTGCTTTCTGCTTGGAAGAAGATTTCATGGGGGTCTGAGACACGGAACCAATCACTCCATCAACAGGTGGCATATCTCGAGATTTCGATGTTGTCAGATCGAATGATGGTCTTGGAGCATCGGGTAACATCTCATACAATGTGTCATATTGCGAGTAGAGGAGGTCTAAATACTGGGCATGAGCAATGGCTTTCTCCTCAGTAACACATCCAACCATGGCTATGTCCTTAGAAATTTTGCTGACGAATGATTTGGTGAACCATTCTATCAACAAATGATCAGTAATTTCAAACTTGATCAGGCGACGTCGACGGCTCCATTTGTGGATGTGATCGGATTTATGGGTCGCAGTGTCTTGATTAAGTGACGTAAGCAAATAGGGGTCATTTTCATAGCGAACCGACAGCTGGAAATGAGTGACAAAAGCCATAATGAGAGTGTTAAAGTCACTATAGGTACCTCGAGGAAATTCGATGTACCATTTCGTGACAGCCCTTGTGAGAGTTCTTTGAAAAAGGTGTAAATGGATAGAATCATCGATGTACGAATTAGAGGAGCATGAGAGGTGATATGTCATCACGTGGGCTTGTGGATCCTCCTTCACTTTTCCCTCAAATTTTGGGCAATTGCTGGGAAATTTTGTTGGAATTGGAGGCCAATAAGGTGAATGAAGGATAGGATCATTGGTAAGCCTTGACACATCCGGGAGTTCCAAGGTGGCCAAGAATGATAATTGTGTATTAAAAGGCATTAGGGGGCTCTAAGTAGGCTTGGACTATGGATCCCATCCTTGTTGGTAAGGATTTTACCCCCACAGTGGAGGATTTTGTCCATATGGCATCTGATTTTGCCCCCACTGTAGGTAACCTTGCCCGTAGGGAGGATTATGTCCCGGGTAGCCTTGGTACTATCCTGTCATAGGCTGCTAATAAGCGTTGAAAATAGCAACAAGAAATGATAAAAATAGAATCCAGTATATTCCAATTTTAATTTGTCCTTGAATTAAAATTGTGAATTAAATTTGAATTTAGTCTCACCAGCTGCTTGAAAAATAATTAATTAGTTCATCTTGAGTTAATTAGTTGGAGAAATTCACATTAGAAGTCTTTCTGAAGTCATGTAATAGTTATCCCTAAAATTAAGGAGATTATCCCTTAATTTAGGAGATAAGATCGAGTTATATTTGAGTTGTAATTAGTTAGCTTAGTTTACTGAGTTAAGTCCAGTTAAATTAGTTCCAAATTGTTTGAGGAACTAATTGTGAGTTCAGTTAGTTAATGCATGCACGCATCCAACTAGTGTACTCCAGATAACTGAAGGTTCTCTCATCAGAAACTCATGCATGTCTATTTAGAGAAAGACCTAGTGGAGCTAAATGTCAAGGACAGGTTACTATCAGTTGCATGAGTTTTCCTATAAAGGAAACTCATCCATGCAGAAGGAATAAGGTTCCTTGAGGATTGCGTAGTTCTGATAGGGTGTAGCATCAGTGTGAGAGATCAATCTTCCACTTGGTAACATGATGATCACCCAAGAGAAACAACGCAAGCAAATAGGAGGCTTGGAGGGTAGAGGAGAAGGCTTGTGAGAAGCTTTGTTTGCCTGTGAGCATCCATGAGGATTGTACTGAGAGCTGGCTAGCTGTGGGAGCTAAGGCTTTGTATTGTTCTGATGTATTTCCACCTTGTATGATAATACAGATAGTGGGGTTTTTAGCTGAGGATTTCCCCTGAGTATTCTTTTGTGTTTCATGTGCATTAATTCTTCTTCTGGTTATATGTGTTCAGCTTGATCTTGCTCAAATCTTTTAATATTACGCAAAATTTATTGTAGAAGTAGATTAAAGTATTTTGCTTTGGTTATGTTAAATTATCAAGTTAATCTACAGCCAAAATTTCTACATGGTATTGGAGAAAAGGTTATCAAAGTTGTGAACAATATACTGAGAAGAGAATTCGAAGTTTCAAGTTTAGGGTTGTAGGTGCAAATCGAATTCATCTCATACTTCAAGGTTGGTCAATGGCATTCTATGGCTTGAGACTCGAGTATGCCTTGTAAGGCAACTCGAATTACATAGCATGGAAAGATCGCATGGAGGCTGTGTTAGAAGACAACGACTTGAAAGATTTCATTGATCAAGAAATCCCAAAGCCAAGCTCAACTAATGCACAAGAGTTGGTTGAATGGAAGAAGTGTGTGGCCAGGGCGAGACAGATTATCCTTGAGGGAGTTTGAGACCATATTGTCTCGAGTCTCCATGGGAAGGATACTCCATATTCAATGTGGAAGAAATTGAAGGGCCTCTACCAGAATAGTGGCGACCAGAGGAAATTGGCACTCAAGGATAGGCTTCAAAGAATCAAGATGGAGAACTACGATACTATTTCCACATATCTGAACAAGCTCACCACTTGCAGAGATGAGCTTAGCAGTCTGGGAATAACTACTGATGATGATGATATGGTGAGCCTCACTCTCGTTGGCCTTCCAAAGAGCTGGAATAGCTACCACGACTCTATGAATGGAAGGGAGAAATTGCTAGATTGGGAACGACTTTGGTCAAATCTCATACAGGACGAGCACACAAGGTGGTTCTTCATCCAAGGATGATGAAGAAAATCTGGCTTTAGCAAGTAAGGCAAGGAAAGGGAAGGGGAAGGTGTCCCATTCCGAATCGAATTCTTCTCATGGAGGGAATAAGGTTGACAAGTCTAAAGTGAGATGCTTTAACTGTCACGAGATGGGTCATTATGCGACTAATTGCCCATCAAAGAAGTCTAAGAATGGATCCTCAGAAGGATTGGAAGGTGAGGCATTAGCCTCTTAGTTCGAAATGGACTTCACCCTCATCGCATGCATGGTGTCATCGATGATGGGTTGTGGTTGGTTTCTTGACAGGGGAGCCTCATTCCACATGACCGGTAATAAAAGTTTATTCAGTACCTTGGAGGAGAAAGACCTCAAGATGCGCATAGAGATGGGTGATGATGAAAGGTATAGTGTTTCAAGAGTGTGCATGGTTGCTTTTCAAAGGGAGCATGGATCTCTTATCACCTTGACAGATGTGGAGTATGTGCCTAGACTGAAGAAAAACTTGATATCGATTGCGATGCTAGAGGACAAAGGCTACGATGTTGTCTTCAGTAAGGGAAAGGTTTTCCTTAGACACATCACCACAGGACAGGTGAAACAGATCGGTTCATGAGTTAAGAACCTATATGCTCTTGAGGTTCAAGATGCATGCAAAGTCTTGAGGAGCAAGGAAAATGTTAGAGAATTGGTGGTTGAGAGGGAGAGTAAATTACCTCTCAACATGCAGACCCAAAAGAAGTCTCAGACAATTTAGGAGGAGCCACAATTGGAGATGTTGAGAGGAGACCGAGTGGAGGCATTCACTCATGCAAAGACCTCCAGTAGGGGGAAATTTCAAGCCAAGTGGGAAGAGGGATCAAATGCAGGCATACCTCCAGGTGTGAGGTGGGGCGATGTGAAGTGATAGTCTCAAGAAGGCTGAAATTGGGCAGGGTCCATTGAGAGGTTTTATCTCATGGATCGTACCTTGCTATGGGAGCCCAAAATACATAGTAGCAAGAGGAGTCAGTGGGATTGATACAGTCATAGATCAAAGTGACAGAAGCTAGAGCAGTCAGATACTGAAGAGCGCATAGAAGGATTCACAACAGTGTAGAAAGACTGAGTGAGTAGAAGTGAAAAGTTGTCAGTTGACAGAGGCAATAGTAGTCAAACACTTTTATGATGGAGGCATCATTCTATTTCAAGTTGGATGTTTTTTTTTTTTTTTTTTTGTTTCTGGAGCTTGTTAGAGCAACAACAACGAGAGAGAAGTGTTGCATGTAAAAATTCCAAAGGTTCAGGATCGGGATCGAGTTGAATTCCTTTCTGTTGAGAGGGAGGTTGAAAATAGCACAAGAAATGTATAAAAATAGAATCCAGTATATTCCAATTTTTAATTTGTCCTTGAATTAAAATTGTGAATAAATTCGATTTAGTCTCACCAGCTGCTTGAAAAATAATTAATTAATTCATCTTGAGTTAATTAGTTGGATAAAATCAAGTTAGAAGTCTTTCTGAAGTCATGCAATAGTTATCCACTAAATTAAGGAGATAAGATTGAGTTATATTTGAGTTGTAATTAGTTAACTCAGTTTACTGAGTTAAGTCCAATTAAATTAGTTCCAAACTATTTGAGGAACTAATAGTGAGTTCAGTCAGTTAATGCATGCATGCATCCAACTAGTGTACTCCAGATAACTGAATATTCTCTCATCAGAAACTCATGCATGTCTATTCAGAGAAATACCTAGTTGAGATAAATGTCAAGGACAGGTTACTATCAGTTGCATGAATTTTCCTATAAAGGAAACTCATCCATGAAGGAATAAGGTTCCTTGAGGATTGCAAAGTTCTGACAGGATGTAGGATCAGTGTGAGAGATCAGTCTTCCACTTGGTAACAAGAGGATCACCAAGGAGAAACAACGCAAGGAAATAGGAGGCTCATAAGAGAAGGCTTGTGAGAAGCTTTGTTTGCCTATGAGCATCCATGAGGATTGTACTGAGAGTTGGATAGCTGTGGGAGCTAAGGCTTTGTATTATTCTGATGTATTTCCACCTTGTATGATAATACAAACAATGCAGTTTTTAGCTAAGGCTTTCCCCTGAGTATTCTTTTGTGTTTCATGTGCATTGATTCTTCTTCTGGTTACATGTGTTCAACTTGATCTTGCTCAAATTTTTAAGCTTCCGAAAAATTGATTGTATAAGTAGATTAAAGTATTTTGCTTTAGTTATATTGCATTACCAAGTTAATCTATAGTCAGAATTTCTACATGGTATCAGAGCAAAGGTTATCAGAGTTGTGAATAGTATACTAAGAAGAGAATTCGAAGTTTGAAGTTCAGGGTTGCAGGTGCAAATTGAATTCATCTCATACTTCAAGGTTGGTCAATGGCGTTCTATGGCTTGAGACTCGAGTGTGCCTTAGAAGGCAGCTCGAATTACATAGCATGGAAAGATCACATGGAGGTTGTATTAGAAGACAACGACTTGAAGGATTTCATTGATCAAGAAATCCCAAAGCCAGGCTCAACTAATGCACAAGAGTTGGTTGAATGGAAGAAGTGTGTGGCGAGGGCGAGACGGATTATCCTTGAGGGAGTTCGAGACCATATTGTCTCGAGTCTCCATGGGAAGGATACTCCATATTCAATGTGGAAGACATTGAAGAACCTCTACCAGAACAGTAGCGACCAGAGGAAATTGGCACTCAAGGATAAGCTTCGAAGAATCAAGATGGAGAACTACAATACTATTTCCACATATCTGAACAAGCTCACCACTTGCAGATATGAGCTTAGCAGTGCGGGCATAACTACTGTTGATGATGATATGGCGAGCCTCACTCTCCTTGGCCTTCCAAAGAGCTAGAATAGCTACCAGGACTCTATGAATGGAAGGGAGAAACTGTTGGATTGGGAACGACTATGGTCAGATCTCATGCAGGAGGAGATTAGGAGGAGCACAAAAGATGGTTCTTCATCTAAGGATCATGAAGAAAATCTGGCCTTAGAAAGTAAGGCAAGGAAAGGGAAGGGGAAGGCATCCCATTCCAAATCGAATTCTTCTCATGGAGGGAAGAAGGTTGACAAGTCTAAAGTGAGATGCTTTAATTGACATGAGATGGGTCATTATGCAACTAATTGCCCATCAAAGAAGTCCAAGAAGGGATACTCGGAAGGATCAGAAGGTGAGGCATTAGCCTCTCAGTGTGAAATGGACTTCACCCTCATCACATGCATGGTGTCATTTATGATGGGTGGTGGTTGGTTTCGTGACAATGGAGCCTCATTCCACATGACCGACAATAAAAGTTTATTCAGTACCTTGGAGGAGAAGGACCTCAAGATGCGCATAGAGATGGGTGATGATGAAAGGTATAGTGTTTTAGGAGTGGGAATGGTTGCTTTTCAAAGGGAGCATGGAGCTCTTATCACCTTGATAGATGTGAAGTATGTGCCTGGACTAAAGAAGAACTTGGTATCGATCACAATGTTAGAGGATAAAGGCTATGATGTTGTCTTTAGTAAGGGAAAGGTTTTCCTTAGACACATCGCCACGAGACAGGTGAAATAGATCGGTTCACTAGTTAAGAACCTGTATGCTCTTGAGGTTCAAGATGCATGCAAAGTCTTGAGGAGCAAGGAAAATGTTAGAGACTTGGTGGTTGAGAGGGAGAGTAAATTACCTCTCAACATGCAGACCTAGAAGAAGTCTCAGACAATTATGGAGGAGCCACAATTGGAGATGCTGAGAGGAGACCGAGTGGAGGCATCCACTCATGCAGAGACCTCTAGTAGGGGGAAATTTCGAGCCAAGTGGGAAGAGGGATCACATGCAGCCATACCTCTAGGTGTGAGGTAGGGCGATGTGAAGTGATAGTCTTAAGAAGGTTGAAATTGGGCAGGGTCCATTGGCAGGTTTTATCTCATGGATCGCACCTTGCTACGGGAGCCCAAAGTACATAGTAGCGGGAGGAATCATTGGGGTTGTTGCAGTTAGAGATCAAAGTGACAGAGGCTAGAGCAGTCAGATATTGAAGAGCGCAAAGAAGGATTGACAACAGTGCAGAAAGACTTTGTGAGCAGAAGCGCAGAAGCGCAAAGTTTTAAGTCGATAGAGGCAATAACAATCAAAGAGTTTGATGACAGAGGCATCATTCTATTTCAAGTTGGATGTTTTTTTTTGTTTATGGAGATTTCTGGAGCAACAACATTAGAGAGAAGTGTTTCATGCAAAACATTCCAAAGGTTCAAGATCGAGATCAGGTTGAATTCCTTTCTTGTTGAGAGGGAGTGTTGAAAATAGCAAAAAGAAATGATAAAAATAGAATCCAATATATTCCAATTTTAATTTGTCCTTGAATTAAAATTGTGAATTAAATTCGAATTTAGTCTCACCAACTGCTTGAAAAATAATTAACTAATTCATCTTGAGTTAATTAGTCGAAGAAATTCAAGTTAGAAGTCTTTCTGAAGTCATGCAACAGTTATCCCTTAAATTAAGGAGATTATCCCTTAATTAACGAGAAAAGATTGAGTTTTATTTGATTTGTAATTAGTTAGCTCGGTTTACTAAGTTAAGTTGAGTTAAATTAGTTCCAAACTATTTGAGGAACTAATTGTGAGTTCGGTCAGTAAATGCATGCATGCATCCAACTAGTGTACTCCAGATAACTGAAGATTCTCTCATTAGAAACTCATGCATGTCTATTCACAAAAAGACCCAGTTGAGCTAAATGTCAAGGACAGGTTACTATCAGTTGCATGCATTTTCCTATAAAGGAAACTCATCCAAGCAGAAGGAATAAGGTTCCTTGAAGATTGTGCAGTTCTGACAGGGTGTAGGATCAATGTGAGAGATCAGTCTTCCACTTGGTAACAAGAGGATCACCCAAGAGAAACAACGCGAGGAAATAGGAGGCTTGGAGGGTAGAGGAGAAGGTTTGTGAGAAGATTTGTTTGCCTGTGAACATCCAGGAGGATTGTACTGAGAGCTGACTAGCTGTGAGAGCTAAGGCTTTGTATTATTCTTTTGTATTTCCACCTTGTATGATAATACAGATAGTGGGGTTTTTAGCTGAGGCTTTCCCTTGAGTATTCTTTTGTGTTTCATGTGCATTGATTCTTCTTCTGGTTATATGTGTTCAGCTTGATCTTGCTCAAATCTTTTAAACTTCCACAAAATTGATTGTAGAAGTAGATTAAAGTATTTTGCTTTAGTTATATTGCATTATCACGTTAATCTACAGTCAGAATTTCTACATGGTATCAGAGCAAAGGTTATCAGAGTTGTGAACAATATACTGAGAAGATAATTCGAAGTTTGGAGTTCGGGGTTGCAAGTGAAAATAAAATTCATCTCATACTTCAAGGTTGGTCAATGGCATTCTATGGCTTGAGACTCGAGTATGCCTTAGAAGGCAGCTCGAATTACATAGCATGGAAATATTGCATGGAGGTTGTATTAGAAGACAACGACTTGAAGGATTTCATTGATCAAGAAATCCCAAAGCCTGGCTCAACTAATGCACAAGAGTTGGCTGAATGGAAGAAGTGTGTGGCGAGGGCGAGATGGATTATCCTTGAGGGAGTTGGAGACCATATTGTCTCGAGTCTCCATGGGAAGGATACTCCATATTCAATGTGGAAGACATTGAAGGACCTCAACCAGAACAGTAGCGACCAGAGGAAATTGGCGCTCAAGGATAAGCTTCGAAGAATCCAGATGGAGAACTGTGATACTATTTCCACATATCTGAACAAGCTCACCACTTGCAAAGAGGAACTTAAGAGTGTGGCAATAACTACTATTGATGATGATATGGTGAGCCTCACTCTCCTTGGCCTTCGAAATAGCTAGAATAGCTACCAGGGCTCTGTGAATGGAAGGGAGAAACTGTCAGATTGGGAACGACTGTGGTCGGTTCTCATACAGGAGGAGATCAAGAGGAGCACACGAGATGGTTCTTCATCCAAAGATGATGAAGAAAATATGGCTTTAGCAAGTAAGGAAAGGAAAGGGAAGGGGAAGGCATCCCATTCCAAATCTAGTTCTTCTCATGGAGGGAAGAAGGTTGACAAGTCTAAAGTGAGATGCTTTAATTGTCATGAGATGGTTCATTATTCAAATAATTGCCCATCGAAGAAGTCCAAGAAGGGATCCTCAGAAGGTTCAGAAGGTGAGGCATTAGCCTCTCAGTAAGAAAAGGACTTCACCCTCATCACATGCATGGTGTCATTGATGATGGGTTGTGGTTGGTTTCTTGACAGTGGAGACTCATTCCACATGACCGACGATAAAAGTTTATTCAGTACCTTGGAGGAGAAAGACCTCAAGATACGCATAAAGATGGGTGATGATGAAAGGTATAGTGTTTCAGGAGTGGGAACGGTTTCTTTTCAAAGGGAGAATGGAGCTCTTATCACCTTGACAGATGTGAAGTATGTGCTAGGACTGAATAAGAACTTGGTATCGATCCTGATGTTAGAGGGAAAAGGCTACGATGTTGTCTTTAGTAAGGGAAAAGTTTTCCTTAGACACATCACCACGGCATATGTGAAACAGATCGGTTCACGAGTTAAGAACATGTATTCTCTTGAGGTTCAAGATGCATGCAAAGTCTTGAGGAGCAAGGCAAATGTTAGAGACTTGGTGGTTGAGAGGGAGAGTAAATTACCTCTAACCATGCAAACCCAAAAGAAGTCTCAGACAATTGTGGAGGAGTCACAATTGGAGATGCTGAAAGGAGACCGAGTGGAGGCATCCACTCATGCAGAGACCTCCAGTAGGGGGAAATTTCAAGCCAAGTGGGCAGAGGATCACATGCAGCCATACCTCCAGGTGTGAGGTGGGGTGATGTGAAGTGATAGTCTTAAGAAGGTTGAAATTGGGAAGGGTCCGTTTAGAGGTTTTATCTCATGGATTGTACCTTGCTACGGGAGCCCAAAGTACATAGTAGCGGGAGGAATCAGTGGGATTGATGCAGTAAGAGATCAAAGTGATAGAGGCTAGAGCAGTCAATACTTAAGAGCACAGAGAAGGATTGAAAACAGTGTAAAAAGACTGAGTCAGCAGAAGTGCAAAGTTTTCAGTCGACAAAGGCAATAGCAATCAGAGACTTTGATGAGAGAGGCATCATTCTGTTTCAGGTTGGATGTTTTTTTTTTTCTTTGGAGATTTTTGGAGAAACAACACTAGAGAGAAGTGTTGCATACAGAACATTCCAAAGGTTCAGGATCGGGATTGAGTTGAATTCCTTTCTTGTTGAGAGGGAGTGTTGAAAATAACAACAAGAAATGAAAAAAATAGAATCCAATATATTTCAATTTTAATTTGTCCTTGACTTAAAATTGTGAATTAAAATCGAATTTAGTCTCACCAGCTGCTTGAAAAATAATTAATTAATTCATCTTGAGTTAATTAATTGGAGAAATTCAAGTTAGAAGTCTTTCTGAAGTCATGCAACAGTTATCCCTTAAATTAAGGAGATTATCCCTTAAGTAAGGAGAAAATATTGAGTTATATTTGAGTTGTAATTAGTTAGCTCAGTTTACTGAGTTAAGTCCAGTTAATTTAGTTCCAAACTGTTTGAGGAACTAATTGTGAGTTCAGTCAGTTAATGCATGCATGCATCCAACTAGTGTACTCCAGTTAACTGAAGATTCTCTCATCAGAAACTCATGCATGTATATTTAGAGAAAGACCTAGTTGAGCTAAATGTCAAGGAAAAGTTACTATCAGTTGCATGAGTTTTCTTATAAATGAAACTCATCCATGCAGAAGGAAAAAGGTTCCTTGAGGATTGTGCAATTTTGACAGGGTGTAGGATCAGTGTGAGAGATCAGTCTTCCACTTGGTAACAGGAGGATCACCGTGGAGAAACAACCCAAGGAAATAGGAGGCTTTGAGGGTAGAGGATAAGGCTTGTGAGAAGCTTTGTTTGCCTATGAGCATCCAAGAGGATTGTACTGAGAGTTGGCTAGCTGTGGGAGCCAAGGATTTGTATTATTCTGATGTATTTCCACCTTGTATGATAATACAAATAGTGGGTTTTTAGTTGAGGCTTTCCCTTCAGTATTCTTCTGTGTTTCATGTGCATTGATTCTTCTTCTGGTTATATGTGTTCTGCTTGATCTTGCTAAAATCTTTTAAGCTTCCGCAAAATTGATTGTAGAAGTAGATTAAAGTATTTTGCTTTAGTTATATTGCTTTATCAGGTTAATCTAAAGTCAGAATTTCTACATGGTATTGGAGCAAGGGTTATTAGAGTTGTGAACAGTATACTGAGAAGAGAATTTGAAGTTTGAAGTTCGGGGTTGCAGGTACAAATTGAATTCATCTCATACTTCAAGGTTGGTCAATGGCGTTCTATGGCTTGAGACTCGAGTATGCCTTGGAAGGCAGCTCGAATTACATAGCATGGAAAGATCAAATGGAGGTTGTATTAGAAGACAACGACTTGAAGGATTTCATTAATTAAGTAATCCCAAAGCTAGGCTCAACTAATGCACAAGAGTTGGCTGAATGGAAGAAGTGTGTGGCAAGGGTGATATGGATTATCCTTGAGGGAGTTCGAGACCATATTGTCTCGAGTCTCCATGGGAAGGATGCTCCATATTCAATGAGGAAGACATTGAAGGACCTCTACCAGAATAGTAGTGACCAGAGGAAATTGGCGCTCAAGGATAAGCTTCGAAGAATCAAGATGGAGAATTGCGGTACTATTTCCACATATCTGAACAAGTTCATCACTTGCAGAGATGAGCTTAGCAGTGTGGGAATAACTATTACTGATGATGATATGGTGAGCCTCGCTCTCCTTCACCTTCCAAAGACCTAGAATAGCTACCAAGACTCTATGAATGGAAGGGAGAAATTGCCAGATTAGGAACGAATGTGGTCAAATCTCATGCAGGAGGAGATCAGGAGGAGCACACGAGATGGTTCTTCATCCAAGGATGATGAAGAAAATCTGGCCTTAGCAGGTAAGGCAAGGAAAGGGAAGGGGAA
>APFE031741159.1:0-14676 GCA_000404065.3 Pinus taeda | reverse complement strand
TGCAAAGTCTTGAGGAGCAAGGCAAATGTTAGAGACTTGGTGGTTGAGAGGGAGAGTAAATTACCTCTCAACATGCAAACCCAGAAGAAGTCTTAGACAATTGTGGAGGAGCCACAATTGCAGATGCTGAGAGGAGACCGAGTGGAGGCATCCACTCATGCAAAGACCTCTAGTAGGGGGAAATTTCGAGCCAAGTGGGTAGAGGGATCACATGCAGCCATACCACCAGGTGTGAGGTGGGGCATTGTGAAGTGATAGTCTCAAGAAGGCTGAAAGTCGCCAGGGTCCATTGAGAGGTTTTATCTCATGGATCGTACCTTGCTACGGGAGCCCAAAGTAAATAGTAGCAGGAGGAATCAGTGGGATTGATGCAGTCAGAGATCAAAGTGAAAGAGGCTAGAACAGTCAGATACTGAAGAGCGTAGAGAAGGATTGACAACAATGCAAAAAGGCTGAGTGAGCAGAAGCGCAAAGTTTTCAGTCGATGGAGGGAATAACAGTCAGAGACTTTGATGACAGAGGCATCATTCTGTTTCAAGTTGGATGTTTTTTTTGTTTCTGGAGATTGTTGGAGCAACAACACTAGAGAGAGGTGTTGCATGCAGAACATTTCAAAGGTTCAAGATCGGGATTGAGTTGAATTCCATTCTTGTTGAGAGGGAGTGTTGAAAATAACAACAAGAAATGATAAAAATAGAATCCAGTATATTCCAATTTTAATTTGTCCTTGAATTAAAATTGTGAATTAAATTCAAATTTAGTCTCACCAGCTACTTGAAAATAATTAATTAATTCATCTCGAGTTAATTAGTTGGAGAAATTCAAGTTAGAAGTCTTTCTGAAGTCATGCAACAGTTATCCCTTAAATTAAGGAGATTATCCCTTAATTAAGGAGATAAGATTGAGTTATATTTGAGTTGTAATTAGTTAGCTCAGTTTACTGAGTTAAGTCCAGTTAAATTAGTTCGAAACTGTTTGAGGAACTAATTGTGAGTTCAGTCAGTTAATGCATGAACGCATCCAACTAGTGTACTCCAGATAACTGAAGATTCTCTCATCAGGAACTCATGCATGTCTATTCAGAGAAAGATCCAGTTGAGCTAAATGTCAAGAAAAAGTTACTATCAGTTGCATGAGTTTTTCTATGAAGGAAACTCATCCATGCAGAAGGAATAAGGTTCCTTGAGGATTGCACAATTTTGACAAGGTGTAAGATCAATGTGAGAGATCAGTCTTCCACTTGGTAACAGGAGGATCACCCAGGAGAAACAACACAAGGAAATAGGAGGCTTGGAGGGCAGAGGAGAAGGCTTGTGAGAAGCTTTGTTTGCCTGTGAGCATCCAGGAGGATTGTATTGAGAACTGGCTAGCTCTGGGAGCCAAAAATTTGTATTATTCTGATGTATTTCCACCTTATATGATAATATAGATAGTGGGGTTTTTAGCTGAGGCTTTCCCTTGAGTATTCTTCTATGTTTCATGTGCATTGATTCTTTTTCTAGTTATATGTGTTCATCTTGATCTTGCTCAAATCTTTTAAGCTTCCGCAAAATTGATTGTAGAAGTAGATTAAAGGATTTTGCTTTAGTTATGTTGCATTATCAGGTTAATCTACAGTTAGAATTTCTACAATAACCAACATACGAGTTAAAAGGTTGTTGAGCCCATTGACCTTGGACATACAAATTTTGAGACTGTTGACGGCACGACTATTCAAGGGTAAATCGCGCTAGTCGGCGTGACTGTCAGAAAATATACAGCGACGATCAAGGGATTCAAAGAAAAAATAAAAAATTTCAGAAATCAAAACCAGACCTGTCGCTCTAAATTTATGAATCTAGGCAGCAGACAGTGTAAAGCACCTAAAACCAAAAAGAAAGAGTGAAACAAGAAAAGTTGTCACAAATCATGAAATGAAATACAATCCAAAGAGAGGGATGGATCCCCAGTGGAGTCAGCAATTTCTGGAGTAGGAGTATCCTCTCTACGGAGAGAGACGATCCCTTAGCCCAAGAGAGTGGGTCTAGCCGCAAACAAGACAATCTAATGTAAATTTCCTTAGATTAAAATTGAATAAGAGGGCCTACCTCTTATAGCACTAATCCACTTGAAGTTGATCTTGCTTCCTTGCTCCAACTTCCTTTCCTTCCTTTCATTCAAATACCTAAAACAAACATGCAAGAAACAACAGAAAGCGTGATAGCATAAAATCAAATTCAATATACTTAAAATGCCAAGGAATTTTAAGCTATCAAATGTAATATTACGCACGATATAGGAAATAAACCATTAATTGTATTAATATAGACTTCAAAGAGAAATGCACCCGGAGCCTTGACGTTGCAAGTTCCCTTTGGTATGTCAGGGTTTGAGCACCACTATAAGCATCTCATGATTCACCCTCAAAATAATGGAATTTCAAGGCCTCTTTCATTTTACTCCAAACCAAACACTATAAGCTAATTATCCCTTCACGCACAAACTAGAAGGCTAAGGTTCTCAAGATGGCTATCAATATTTGCAGATAATTCTAGCCTTTTCATTAGCTAGCTGAGGTTGTGAAATGAGGAGTTTATATAGCTTTGATAAAGGGGAAATGAATCCTCTTATGGTGGGAGAAGCCTTATCCCTTTTGGTTTGTTCCATTTTAGGGGAAAGGAGCCCAAATAGTCTCTCTCGGCTCTATCTTGCTCAACCATTTGCCAGACTTTCATTCACGAAGCTTCTAGACCTGGAAGCTTTGACTCCATCTTTAAAAACTTGGCAAAAGAGGGTCGGCGTGGGTGATGAATGGCTCACTTGTGCCATTTGACGCTAGTCCTAGTTTTAAACTCTGCAAATTGCCGCAGGGAAGGAACTGAGCACTAGTGCCAGTCTTGAAAACTGAGCTTGATGAAATATTCTTGGGAAATCATGTAAGAGGGAAATGTTCTGTAGATGAAGAGGGATGTAGGGACATGTTCTTAATGGCAGGGAAACATATGAGGGTCGCTGTAGAGGTCCTCCAGGATTGAGGAACGAGGAGTACAGGGATAGTGATAAAATGTTGTGTAACAAATGCATACCTTTTGTGTGTTTTTCACATTATGGAGATCGAAATATTGCTCCATCTGTAGTATCCATGTTACGGGATCCTTGCCATCAAACCTCCTCATATTTATATTTGGAACATAGTGGGTCTTCAATCCACCACTAGATTCTATGAAATCATGATTAACATTTATTTTGTTCTCATCATGAGTTTTCTCTACTACCTTTTTGCCGTTAGGAAGCCTTTCCTGTAGCAACTTTGTCAAACCTTCCTTCAAACCTTCCACGTCTTTTTTCAAATATTCAATGTTGTCATTCTTCGAATCATGATTAACATTTATTTTGTTCTCATTCTGAGTTTGCTCTACTACTTTTTCACCATTAGGAAGCCTTTCTTGTATCAACTTTGTCAAACCTTCATTCCAACCTTCCATGTCCTTCTTCCAATCTTCAATGTTGTCTTTCATACCATCCATCTTAACTTCCACACCTTTCTTTAAACCATCCATCTTATCTTTCACGTCTTTCTTTAAACCATCCATCTTAGCTTCTATTACTTTTTGTGAGAGTGAAATTTGTTGCACTTGGTCTCGTAATTTTGATATATCATGTTGCATTTCTTCCTCTTCTTTGTGAGTCATGATAGAGCTTTTAGGTTGCTTACTAGGTGTTCCATTTTCTTTCATCGGGGAATCAATTAATGATAATTATTCTTCACTATGCCCTTTTAATTCCTTCAAACTATTTTTTCAACAACTTATGCAAAATTTTTAAAAAACTACACGCCTTTTTTTCACTTTGTAGGAGCTCGATATTGAATCTGAGGTATCTCTGAAATTTCAGATCTCCAATGTCTAAAATTGTGAACTATGGTAGCCTTATGAGTCCTATATCCAAAGCCACTACTCTTATCGAAATTGGATTAATCAAGAAAGTGGTATGCCCAATCTCCCAAGGTGACCTGATTATACACTTTTTCAGTAGAACAAACTTTTACGAAAAGCCATGTGTCACTGTTTCAACCTTCGGACCTGAAAATGATGCATAGAAAACTACAGTCCGTCCTCTTTCTGTAACTCCTTATGAAATTTCAATCTGATACTAAGAGAGAAAGCTATGACGATTTTCCCAAGGTAACTTGTTTGGGATGTAATTTGGGAGCCTACAGAAACCCTAACGTCCTTGGATCATATCTCCAAAAATGTAGCGAGACAAGATTTGAAATTTGGAGATTGGGCATAACACTTTCTTGGGAGATTGGGCATAACACTTTCTTGGGATATTTGGCATAACACTTTCTTGGGAGATTGGGTCATAATATAACCAGAGCCGACATAACAATAATAATGTAAGGGCACAAAAATAACAAGAATGGGCTTCTATGGGGCACAATAATAACAATATGGGGACTACATGGGCACAAAAATATAATAAGGGGGTTGCACTAATAACAATAAGGGGTTACACTAGTAGTATAGGGACCTAACAAGATGTCTGGTGATCGCTTGCCTATTATCCAATGTTGCATAAATCCGATGACTAATTTATCTAACATCCCCCAATGTATGTGCCTCCTGAGCACTGGAGATATGCACTTGTCACCCTAATTCTAGGGACAATCTCTCCTACGATGCTCTCCAAGAGAAGTCCAACAATGTAAAGGCTTCCTGTCATCACCCTTGTTATGCTCTTTAGACTAAAGCCCTTGTCCTTTGTTCGATGCATTGAACTTCTTATGCGGTGTTGCCTCCTCCTTGTCATCTACATCCTACGATTTCAACTTTCTGATGGCTTCTTCCAACTATCTAGGCTCATCAAACCCAATCATGCCTTTAAATGACATCGGAAACCCATTGATGAATCTTTGAATCTTTTCTTTCTCCTCCTAATATAAGGCGCATATCTCAACAACTCCAACAATTTGCTAGTATACTTCTCATCGGTCATAGATCCATACTTCAACTCATAGAAATATTTTGTGTTGTCATCATAGTATCTCTAAAATAGATACTTCTTCTTGAAAAGTATCTCAAACTCACTTCAAGTCAGATCCTCTTCCTGAATACCTCTGACATTTTTTACATTTTCCCACCAAATGTTGTTTTCCATTTAAGATTGAAAGTAGTTATCTTGGCTTTCATGTTCTCTAAGTAATCATGAAACCGAAAGAACTTATTCATCCCAAGAAACCACGCTTCTATATCCTGTGACTTCTTCATTTATCCATCAAATGTAGGTGGCTTAGCTTTCTTGAACTCATTCGTCGAATATCCCCTCTTCACTCCTCCTATACGGGTGATAGCGATGATGACCATGATGCGTTTCTGAACCATAACTATAGTAAATTCCCTGTCCACTACCTCTCCTATCATGTGTATCCAAGAATATGCCATATTTGACCATGTCATATTTATCTAACCTATGACCACCATGAGATTTGCAACTGCATGCTCCATTAGTCTTGTCCTCTATCTCATGACTGATCCTAAGCAACACTTGTCTTTGCAAGCCATGCCATATCTGACCATGTCATATTTATCTAACATATGACCACCATGAGATTTGCAACCACATGCTCCATTAGTCTTGTCCTCTTTCCCATGACTGATCTTAAGCAACACTTGTCTTTGCAAGCCTGACAAACTCTAAAGGATAACTGCATTAACCTTTGCTTGTTTCTCCTGTGCCTTGGCAAATCTCTCTTGTGACTGAACCTTCTTGTCATTATTTGCTTTACAACTTCTTATCGCTACATGTTGACAAGGTTAATCCTCTCTACAGATAGAGAAGATCCCTCTAACCCAATGAGTGGGTCTAGAAACTGAGGTGACAATCAACTAGATATCTTCCTAGGTTATAATTGAAAAGTGGAATGAAAGAGATGACCTATGTCGTTCTGATTCTATTTTGATTTCCTTTGTTGAGGGCCTCGAACCACTTGTGTCACAGATTTGTTCCTGCTTCTCTCAGTGCTTATGTACCTGTACAAGTGATCAAGACACAACAAATCATGCCGAAACCAATAGCAAATCCAATAATAACCTACTTAACTGATCAAGGAATGTCAAGCTAATAAATACATGAAAATATATATTTTGGGAAGATGAACCAACAATTGTATATTATTTAAGGAATAAAGGGAAGCTTACAACCATAACCTTGATGTTGAAAGGGTCTTATTGAGTGGTCATCTAAGTCCAAGCCAAGAAACTCTCCAAGCACTCCTTCTCCAAGTCTAATGAATAGCCTCTAGGCACAAGCTCAACATAGGGGTGCAAATCGACATAGACCAACCATTTGGGAATGGGAGAAAATGAATTTATAGGCTGGGAGAGGGAGCTAGGACTTCTCCAAAGATAGGATTAGGCCCACATCTTAAGGAGGTAGCTCATAGAGATAATACAAAGAGGTCGAGATGGGAGGATTCGACCTCCTCTATGTGAAACATCCTCCAGCTTGCCGCTCTGGAAGCTTCTAGATCACAAAGCTTCTCATCTCCTTTAGGAAAATTACCTTTTTGGGATCATCACAGGATTCCAGGGAATAGAGTGATGCCATCGTAGGTCAAACATAGTGCAATAGGCGACAATTGATATTTTGAGCTTCATAAGAGCGATGACTCTCATTTTATGGTTTTAAGAGCTATTTCTTCAGGGAAATCTCAAGACATTTTCCAAATGAAGTCTTAGGAGGGATCTAAGCTGTATACGTGGATGAGTATACTGTATAATGGTCATGTTTTGGGTACTTCACGTTATGTCATAGGGAAGTATAGGAGGTGTGACAAAATATTGTGTAACAGATTCCCCTTAAAGCATGAAGGTATAATGAGGAGTGATGGCTGAGATGCTTTACGAGCTCTTGCAAGGATGAGGACACGCACTGTCACGAGACCTGCAAATCAAGGATGCATATACATACACATATATGAGATCAAGACATGAATCCATGGTGTGGACGTAGCCATCCAGATGATGAATACTATATGAAAGATCCATGGTATGGGCGCAACCATCCAGATAACAAGGATCGTCATAAATATAAAGTCCCATGGTATGGTCAGAACCATATGTATAGTAGAAACATGTGGACAATCATGAATGACATATAAGTCCATGCAGTCTGAGTCATAACAGACAAGACTCAGGGTCTTGTGCTCCATCCTGACCTAATCAATGTACGAATCCTAACATGCGAATAAATGTGTTGAAGTCGAACATGCTAGAAAACCACCTGATTACCAGCCAACGATGTGGACCGTTAACAGGTACAAGAGAAACCACCAATAATGACAATGGCTCTCAAGGTACAACAATACAATCCATGAATGTGATAATGAAGCTAAATTTTAACCCTCGTGGAATCACCCGATTGAAAGACAATAATGAATACCTGTTGTCGGATGCGAAGAACTGGCCATTAGGGCATGCCAACTCTAACATACTGAAAGGGAGTTTCTAAGTCATATTCCTGGATAATGAGCTAAATTCAACAGGAAGCAACCTATCGAAGGAGGGCACTGATGAATCCCCCATCATCGACATGAAATAAGGAATAAAGTGGAATAATATTCAGGACTATAATAATGACTCAAACAGTGTGTAGGTAAATAATTGCATATTGGAATTCTCTTGAACATTAGTGACACGACTCCAAAGTGTGGCAGCATTTGACTCGACATAGGACTAAAGGTCACTATGACGGAATGGAATAGTCAAATGAGAGGCAAAATGGACCACCCAAACCCAAGAGGACAAGTGACTGAGTGAGGATATCCCAAACCCGACACGAGAGCAGAAGAGTGTCATGTTCAAGAGCGACATGCTGCCTATACAAAGGTTGTCTCATCTTCTTTTTCCCCTGCTATTTCTAGCAAGTACCCCAATTATTTTTATCACAAGCTTGAAGGGGATATCATATGCTTGTCATGTAATTTCATTCTTCAAATGAATCCATCCTAGTAAGTTTTACGAGCCCTAGGAAGGAGAATCTCGGTCTCATCATGGTGATAAGTCTTTCATCGTAAAGCTTTAACGAGTTTGACGTAAGAATAACTTGGTATATTTTTCATATTTAGAGAGTTTGAAAAAGAAACGAAAAAGAAAACTCCATTATGTTCATTTTTGTAATTTGTCCCCTGAATTCGAAAAGGTAGAAAACAATATTCAAGGGAACCTCTTGACCATGTCGATCAAGGTGTACCTTTTTCGTAAATAGTCAACCTCAGCCTGAAAAAGGGGTAAACGTATACTGAGGTGATGTCGATTCATTTACTTTAACAAGATCAAAATGACAAGTACTTGACAATCTTTTCAGTTTTCGACAGTTAGAAAAGAGCTCAAAGATGACTCCAGGGGGTTCCTTTTTTGTTTATTTAATGAGTCCAAAAAAGAGATAAAGTAAAACTCACATGAATCAGTCAATAATGATCATTGTTCACTTTGAAGCTACCTGCAACTGCACAAGAAACACACCTATCAATGATATTGAGAGAAAATATTAAAATACTACAAAAATATCGACAAAAACGACTTTCAAAACTTATAAATAGTCATAAGTAATTTTATTTTTTACCATTTTACCAAAGTGAGCTCTGAAAGTGCATTTTGTGCCCTAATTCTCTTGATTTTCCAGTGGCTTTTGTGGGAGATCCAAGGTACCATTTCACGAACCGTCTGCAACAGGTAAGAGGCTCATCCCTACTCTTGCATTTTATCATTTTTTTTATGCATTTTAAATAGTAAATTTTATGCTATAAGGGAGGATTTCAAATTTTTAGGGCGTCGACGACCATTGTGGGTATGGTCATCGAACCCACGATGATCATGCTTGAGCCTAAAGGCTCGCGTAATGCCATTGCATTGTTTGTAAAAACATGTGCAATGGCACCGAGGGTGGAGTTTTAAGAAAGAAAACTCTCTTTTTAAGCACAAAATACTGATTTTGATCCATGAAAAGGCATTAATAAGTGTTAAATGATGTTTTGTAGGATATGATGGTCTTGGAGTGGAAAGAAAGAGGCCATGAGGCTGAAGACTTCCAAGCAGCTCAGGATCCTGAATGCATAAATGCTCTAAGGAATTTCGGGTTGTTAAAATTCTTCAGGACTACAGGGTTAAGGGCTCACATGGAATTGCTACCCTATTTGATCAATCTCTGGGATGTAGATCGAGATATCTTCATCATAAAATTCCAAGGACTAGAACTTGATGAGATGGATATCTACTTCATCACGGGATTGTCTCGACGAGGGGAAGTGGTCCAATTCTTTAGATCTCACCAAGGAGGTGAAAGTACAATAATTCTAGTCCATAGGCATTGTCCCGATGTCGAAATGACCAATGGAGGGAAGATGAAGATAGCATCAATCACCAATAACCTCGTCTTGAGAATGATTTTTTTCACGATGGCATGTGTATCTGACACACAAGCCTTGCATGAGGCTTCAAAATCCCAGTTCCAATATGTTATCGCATGTTTTACCCCCATTGTATTCAACTGGTGTGGAGGTCTTTTGGCAAACATGAAATGACAACTAACCAAGGGGAAGCACGGACACTTGAAGCAATTTGGGTTCAGTTCGATATTGGTGACTTTCTTTTTAGAGCGAGTGCCCTTATTTTGATATCAGTGGGCAGAGGTACCATATCCTACCCCCCGAGATCTAAGACTCGTGCGATGGAGTCAACTCTTGCCTCGAGGAGGAACAGGTCAGCATATGCATTACCCACCACAATTTTTCATTTGGCTAAAATGGCAACTACTCGTGGTGGATGACTATGCTTATGATGGCACAGATTTCAGGTGGGATCCAGATATGCCTTTGCCACCAGGAGAACAATGAACTAATGCAGGTAAAAACTTGTTTTTTTGGATTTTTTTCAAGTTTTATGATTTTTTAGAAAAGTGTAAACTGAGACTCAACTTATGATCAATGTGAAGATGTGGGACCAGGGAGACCACCAAGCATGTCACCAATAACATGACGAGTTGCACATCAGATAGTGGATGCAGACTACGAGGAAGGGGCAAACCCCTTAGCTGCGATAGAGTGCAATCTGGAGGTGATAACTCGTGGAGTCCCAGAGTATGCCACTATTGATGATGTTCCACTGCATTGGCAGAGACACATAGTGGGAGTATTTATTAGACGGCGTAGGCTATTAGGCTGAGTGATTAGAGCAGTCTCGTGCTATCGTGAGCACTATGCATGCTAATAGTCTATCGAGGTCTTTTACACATTTTGTAGGCTTTCAAATCCAAGTGTCCCATAACACTCTATTTTTTGATATTTTGATGTGAACTCTCCGGCAGACGCGATATATATATCTATATCTATCTATCTATCTATCTATATATATATATATAATAATATATATATATATAATATATATATATATATAATATATATATATATATAGATATATATATATAATACATACACACATGTTTTATTTCCTACTTATGTGTCCATAACATGATCAATTTTATAAATGATGCAAATGCCTATCAAGAACAAAATTTGCTAATGCATCTGTTAATGTATTTAAATTACATGGAATATGTTGATATGTAATGAAATAAAAAATTCTTTCCAACAATCTAACATGTAGATACATACACAATATTTGTGGATTTATCACTGAGTAATGATTGTTTAATTGTAACACAATGAGCTGTGAATCCAACTTGACAACTAAATCCCTAATGCCAAGAGAATTTGCTTCTGAAAATAGTTCAAAAACTACACTATATTCAACAATATTATTGGTTGTTCGACCAAGGCAAATACCTTGTAAGTTAATCAACTCGCCATTAGGGTGATAGAGTACCCATGTGGTAATCAAGTGGTTTCTACCATGTTCGACTTCGACACATTCATTCACATGGATAGAATCGTACTATTTCGGGAAGTAGAAATGAAAACCCTGGATCTAGTTTCCACCATCCAGGATGCGAGGAATTTTGTATTCATTATACTGTGGACTATTCATAAACAGATGGCTGCATCCATACTATGTATACATGTGTCTATACTTGTGATGTATTACAAGATCATTCCTATATCAGAGCAGTAGTTATTTTTCTAGTTAGTTTTGATCTGAGTATGGGAATGCCTACCTCAGCGATGATATGATCTCATATATATATATTGCATTGAATGTTTTTACAAGTTCCAACCGGGCTCTCCACAAGATGATCCTCAAAATGATAAAGTACTTCACTCTTCCTAAATAATAAATGAAATCCTCATCTACTACAGACTTCGCACTTTAAGGGGCAATCTATTACACAAAAATATCATCACCATGATTATTTGCAGTCAGTATGGGTCTATCATCACTTATACTATCCTCCTAAGCAAGTCTCAGACCTCAGCTCTTCATGTCAAGCTTTGCAAATGAGAGAAAGACATTAAAAATAAATAAAGCTCTGGTTCCGCACTTTCTCTCACTTTTGCCTGCGGGCCTGCACTCTTTTTTCATGTTACCTGTGTATCTGCACGCTCTGTCTGTAAAGTGGTGGGTGCGTACCCCTGTAAAAGTCAAAATGGCACAAGTTTATTCTAAAAAACTCACTTTGGGTTAATTCTAGATGATTCTAGAAGGAATTTTGACGTGGATTGTTTGCTCCAAGGTGGTTCATGCATCCCAAAAGAGAAGGAGCTAATCCCTTAATAGGAGGAGCTATCCCTTTGAAGGAGGGCTTTATCCCTTTGAAGGAGGACCTAGTAACTTCCCTCCATTGCATTATAAATTAAGGCATTGGGTTAGTTGCTGAGGGGGTTAGAAGCTGAACATTTTTTAGGGTAAATGCTGGTGGAATTGAGACTTCCTAGTTAAGCTTGAGAGGAGAGATCACATACCTTTTGGCTTCATTGGGAAGTGAGTGAAACTTGTCAAAGTAGAGGAGACTTTTTGTTGGACCCTGGGAGGAGCTTGTACAGCGACTCCACTAGGGATCAAACCCAGAATCTCTGGTTTCGCAAACATTTGACTCTATTCGGGGCTAGGGCAGGTGGCCAGTTTGTCGATAGCCTCTGGCTAGAGTACTGCAATGTCCAGAACCGAGACAAAGGGATAGATATCAAGACCATATACCATCCTGAACTCATGGTGATTGCATTTACAGTTACCAGACTCTGCGGGAGCGCACCACTACATGTAGCCACTGGATCCGTGATGCAGATGGCAGTTGATTGCTTTCAAGGCAACATTTTCAACTGGTGCGATGCTCTGTTGGCTAATGTGAAAGGCCAACTGACCAGGGCCAAAAATGGACAACTGAAGACCTTTGGATATGGTGCTATAGTTGTGAGCTTTGGTCTGGAGAGGGTTCCGATGTTGAGACCGCAACACCTCACTGTTGGAGCTGGGCTTCCTCGAGAGCCCAAACTGATGCGATGGGTTACAGTTATGGCCCGTCATCCTGATGAGGGGACAGAGGTCGTTCGATTCAAACCTGAGTATTTCCAATGGTTGGAAAACCAGGTTTTTTCTATCCAAGACTTTCCTTATGCTGGGGTAAATTTTCGTGGTGACCCAGACATGGCTCTTCTACCAGGAGAGCAATGGGATGACTCAGGTAAAATCATTTTCAACATTTTCCTAATTCAACATTTTCAACCTTGACTCACACGGAATGAGTCGAGGTTGCGGACAAGATCGACCTCCCTAGTATCTAACGATATCTAGTGACAAGCAAGCCAATCAAAAACTAGCTTTCTCTAAATATGCAATTAAAAACAAAGGAAAACAAGTGTTTTAGGCCTACCTTGGGTCCAATGCAAGTTTGTGGAAGCCTCGCTCCTTTGCTCCAAATGAGCTTCCTTGAAGTAAGTCTGCAAACACAAATAAGCAAACAAATTAAATAGCACCTGAAAAGCCAATATCATAAAGCATATCCATCATAATGATCAAGGAGATTAAAACAAATAACATGAGATACTTGTTGAGAAAAATGAGCTTGATTGTATTAATTCAAAAGGAGAAGAACCTTACAACCTTTGCCTTGATGCTGTACAAGCTCCTCCCAGGGTCCAACAAGAAGTCTCCTATACTTTGACAAGCTTCACTCACTTCCCAATGAAGCCAAAAAGGTATGTGATCTCTCCTCTTAAGCTCAAATAGGAAGTCTTGATTTCACTAGCATTTACCCTCAAACGTTCAGCTTCTAACCTCTCCAGCCACTGACCCAATGCCTCAATTTATAGTGCAATGGAGATCAGTTACCAGCTCCTCCTTCAAAGGGATAGAGTCCTCCTTCAAAGGGATATCTCCTCTCAACAAGGGATTAGCTCCTTCTCTTTTGGGATGCATGAACCATCTTGGAGCGAACAATCCACCTCAAAATTCCTTCTAGAATCATCTAGAATTAACCCAAAGTGAGTTTTTTAGAATAACCTTGCGCCCTTTTGACTTTTACAGGGGTACGCACCCACCCCTTTACAGACAGAGCGTGCAGATACATAGGTAACATGAACAAAGGATGCAGGTCCACAGGCAAAAGTGAGAGAAAGTTCAGAACCAGAGGATTTTTAATGTCTTTCTCTCATTTGCAAAGCTTGACATGAAGAGCTGAGGTCTGAGACTTGCTTAGGAGGACAGTATAAGTAATGATGGACCCATACTGACTGCAAATAGTCATGGTGACGATATTTTTGGGTAACAGATTGCCCCCTAAAGTGCGAAGTCTGTAGTAGATGAGGATTTCATTTATCATTTAGGAAGAGTGAAGTACTTTATCATTTCAAGGATCATCTTGTGGAGAGCCCGGTTCGAACCTGTAAAAACATTCAATGCAAAATATATATATGAGATCATATCATCATTGAGGTAGGCATTCCCATACTCAGATCAAAACTGACTAGGAAACTAAAAACTGACTAGAAAACTAACTACTGCTCTGATATAGGAATGATCTTGTAATACATCACAAGTATAGACACATGTAGACATAGTATGGACACAACCATCTGTTTATGAATAGTCCACAGTATAATGAATACAAAATTCCTCGCAGCCTGGATGGTGGAAACTAGATCCAGGGTCTTCATTTCTAAGTCTTCCCGAAATAGTACAATTCTATTCATGCGAATGAATGTGTCGAAGTCAAACATGGTAGAAGCCACTTGATTACCAGTCAATGATGTAAATTGTTAACAAGTGTGAGAGAAACCACCAATAATGTCAATGGCTCTCAAAGTACTTAGTACAATCCATGAGATGTGAATAGATGTGTCGATGTCAAACATGTCACGGAATCCTTTGGTTGAAGGTCAATGATGCAACCTATCGTCGAAGGCGAGAAACCTGCCATTGAGGCATGCAGATCCCAAGGTACTGGCGATTTCTAGATCATCTTTCTAGATAAAGAGATGAAGTCGATAGAAAGCGATCCGTCGTAGGCAAGCCCACAACACGAAATCATAGATCAAGTTTGAAGAAATTTAGTTGCAAGGACTAACTCAGGGATGGTCAAGATGGATGACAGATATTTCACAGATGAATGACTTATTTGCACTGACCTCTTGAACATATAACGACATAGCAGATGGTTTGGTGACAATTGACCCAAAGTTAATACCCAGAAATCGGCTGAAGACTTTCAATGTGGTTTGATCAACTGTTAGGCAAAGGATTTCCC
>APFE031741158.1:7554-24397 GCA_000404065.3 Pinus taeda | reverse complement strand
GTGTTTTCCAAATTGTTTGCATTTTTTCAAGTCGCATGATATTAGCCATGCATTAGCATGAAATTCCTTTAGAAGTCTCACTTGTAGATTCAGTTGGATGATGCATTAGCCAAACATGCATATCTTGGATGTTTAAATTTTAGAATGGCTTCACAGCCCTCAAAACATCTACCAATGGCAGGGAAAACAGGTTAATATGATTAATCACTTTATAATATGCAGTATAAATTCCAATATTGGCCATATTACTGCCCAAGATATACCTGGATTGGATTTTACCAGGCCCATAATGTTCACAATAATGTTACCAGCTATGTCACGTTATTTTTTGACTAAAGCAATTTAGCTTCAGTCACATTCCTGCCATTTTTAGCTCAAAGGTAATAGGGAGTTGTTAATCCATTTTTATGAAACAACGTAATATTATCGTATATATTCGATAGTAAATACATTTGCTGGCAATAGGGTTCGGAGAAACGTTATTATGCCATTTTCACTGACCATGAATGTTTTGATTTTAATTTGAAGTTTAGAGAAGCCATCAAGTTTCTTGTGTTTTATCTTATGGTCGTTGCTCTATTGTGAACACGTTTTCTTAAAGTTCTGTCTGTTGACAGGTTCCTTTCTCAGACAGGAATTGTTTCAGTAGAACAACAGATGAAAGACATGGATCTACAAACCAGGCAAGAAACACCAAAGAAAGATACGTGAGGTGGCTTTATTCAATGTTTATTTTGATGTTTTTGAACGCTTCGTTAAGCACCATATGTTTCTTGCTTGATAACGTTATGATGGTCATTTAAGCTTCAAAATGTAATCATTAAGACCTTTCCAGAAGGTGTGAGATGAGTTATTCTTTTTCAATCAATGTAGTGCAGTAGCAATTGATCGGTTCATTCTAAAATGCTTCTATTCATTTTTTTGAAATATGTATGATTTAGCTACTGATTATTGTAAGCAGATCATAACATAGTCTAAAAGCAATTCAAGGTCATAAGCTGATTGGATATGCTAATATCTGTTGGCAATATCTGTTAAGTGTTTATCAAATTCTAATTTAAGCCTTTATCTCAAGTTGTGTATTACTGAATGTTGTTTATTTTCTGCACTATGGGTTGTACCTCAGGCATTGAAATTGGATTACAAAATTCGAATGACTTAAAATTTAAAACATTGGAATATGTTGAATGAAACTAAAATTCACAGATCAGTACTCTTAGAATTCTGGCCAAAAAGGTGTAAGCGGTTCACCGAAGAGTTAACATTGTTCTCATCCTATTGAAACTCATGCCAAGCTAGAAATACAGACCTTGATAATAGCTTCCAAAAACAAATGAAAAAAGACGAGCCAAAATGTATGCCCTTCACGAAGAAAGTGTATTCGAGCATCACGTTTGAAAAATTGCTTCATATTTTTTTCCCTAATTTAGGAATCATGAGCCTTGCCTAACTTGCAAAATTTATTACGCGTTAAGAAGTGACTCATTTTTCATTAACTTTTGGTACATTTTTATTAACATTTTCTTTCTCATGTTGTAATGATTTAAACCATTTTTTTTAGATTTTTAAGATGCAAATGTTAAGAAGCTAAATATATTGTTTGAAAAAATAAAAATAATATATATATATATAGACAAGTGGGTCGGTCTCGTACACGTGACACATGGTCGATTCTGACTGCCACTACTATACCTCTGGAGCCTACGATTTGTCTTCTTTGTAGACTAGGTTACTATGGGGGATTTGAACCTTGGATCTCTTAGTTTACACAATACTTCATATCATGACGTCCGTCAATTAAGCTGCACCTTGGGGACAAGTTAAACATAATATTTTATATAGAAAGTTTTTTTTTCATAAATTTCAATATAAAGTAAGACGTGGCAAAGCAAGGTCCCACTGTGGCTAGTACCAAGCTTGTGGCAAAGCAAGGTCCCACTGTGTCTAGTACCAAGCTTGTGGCAAAGCAAGGTCCCACTGTGTCTAGTACCAACTTTACTCTGCAACAAATTGCTGAGACTTCCTTTATCACCTCTGCTTGCTCGTCGATTCGTGGACGTTGGGTAGAGCTATGTACTAAATCCTTCTATCTAGCTTTTGCAATAAATTTCCCAAAAAATGACATAGAAACCTAGCATGATATTATCCCTGTCACGAGCAATAGTTTTGGATATACCATGCAAACACAACTTCTTTGCAAAATAGTAAGCTATTTTGCTAGCATCAATATTTTTTTGTCATAGAGTGAAGTGGGTCCTTTTAGAGAATATGTTTGCAATGGAAAAATGGAATTATCACAACATTATGTTCGAGACAATCCTAGCTCAAAATTCTTATTGATGTCAATCGAAGGCCCAACAAAATCCATATGGCATATGTTGCTGCAATCTGGGTAGTTCAAGAGTCTGTTTATTTGATTCAGCAACGACTGATATGAAATCCCCTGTTCTTCCTGTAGAAGAATTCCATTCCTAATTTCACTTGCAATAGGCTGCAAGAGATTTATGTTCTCTTTTGCACACACAATTTGCCAGGGACAGAAAATAGGAAAAGGGAGAAATGACAGGTTTCCTGAAAACTTTTGTGATTAAGCCCCAAAAATTTCCTCTGGTTAATCAACAAGAGGAGCCTACAACCAAAAACACCTGTACATAAAGCAGTGTGCTACATTAAACAAACAACTGGCAGAGAGAATCTACCCGTTTGACATATGCGTCGCTTGATAGTCCACTAAGTTTGCAGCCAGTTTTGGATTTCTTCCATAAACAGTTTTGAAAGTAGTATGAAGTTGAACTATGGATTTGTTTACACGGGAATTGTGGCAAACTTAGCTTCTGGGAAAGTGAGGTCCTATTGTGTCAGGTACCAAAACTATTCTGCAACAAATTTCCGAGGCTTCTGTTTATCACCGTTGTTTGCCCATCATCTTGTGCATATTAGGTGGAACTATGCACTAAATGTTTTTATCTAGCTTTTGCAATATAGTCCTCCAAAATGATATAGAAAGTTAGTATGACAGTATCCCTGTCACTAAATATAGCTTTAGATAACTATGCAAGCACATAACCTTCTTTGAAAAATAGGTCAACTATTTCCTCTGTCTGCCCATCATCTTGTGGATGTTAGGTGGAGCTAGGCACTAACTAAACCTTTTTATCTTGCTTTTGCAATAATGTCCTCCAAAATGGCATAGAATGTTAGTATGACAGTATCCCTGTCACTAATTGTAGCTTTAGATAGCTATGCAAGCACAAAAGCTTATTTGAAAGATAGTCCAATTATTTCCTCTGTTTTCCCATCATCTTGTGGATATGAGATGGAGCTATGAACTGAATCTTTTTATCTAACTTTTGCAATAAATTCCACCAAAATAACAAAGAAAGTTAGTATGACGGCATCCCTGTGACTAATTATAGTTTTGGATAACTATGCAAGCACGAAAGCTTCTTCGAAAAATAGTTCAACTACTTTGCTTGCATCAATAATCCTTTTTCATAGAGTGAAGTGGTTCATTTTAGAAATCTGTTGGTAATGACAATTTTTTTATCATTTCATTGTGTTCAAGACTTCTAAGCACAAAATCCATATTCATTTGAGCCTTAGGCCTAACAACATTGGCAAAGGCATATATAGTCCTGTTTTCTGCAAATTTCTTTGGCAAACTGAATTCAACAACTTTGCAAAAGAAATCATTTGCATCATATGTATCCTTTGAGGCTTCAAAACTAACTACATCATTATTCATACTCACAAACGACATATCCCACTCAATGTACCAACTGCCACCATTGACTTTCCACTCCTATGTGGAACATAAAGGAATGGCTTTGCAAATATGTAATATGCCATGTGTTTGTAATGGAGTTGCTTGGGTACCATGTTACCGGATCCTCCACACCTGTGTGAAGGATCTGTGGATCTGTGATTCTATAATAAAAGTAGACCCCTTGGAGAAGGAAAAGGATCTTGAGCCCATGAAACAGATCCCATCGAAAAGGAAATGGATCTTGAAATTTGAAACAGTCTCCAAACTTCCAGCGCTATTTTGACCCCCTGATCCCCCCCAAAATTGATTTTTTAATGAAAAGTTCCCCAAACCTTAAGTGCCTAAAGGCTAAAACGTGAAACTTTATTCTTGGTCAATGTCTGATCTATCCTTATGTCGAGATCTGCTCTTGAGGTCTGATCTATAAACATCAGATCTCTGAGTCTACTCTGAAGGTTTGATCTATGATTTTGGTCAAGGTCTGCTGTCAAGCTGTGATCTATCTTTATGTGCCATGAAGTTGCTCACTTCACCCACACTGTTATTAAGTCCCGCTATAGCCCTCAAGAAAACCACTTTATTCACTGTTCATATGGACATGGCTCACAAAAATGTTGTATGACCTGCTTTATGCTTATGCTGAAATGGTCCTTAAAATGATCAAATATCAATGATGCTTACAGCCTATCAAATTATCAGTTATGATACATGGATGGTTAATACTACTAGAAATATGCATGAGGAATCACTTCTTTGGTTATGATTAGTTGTGATTCCTAAATGGCTTTGATATTTTTTTTAGTTATAAACGTATTTTTATATTTTTTGCTCTTGTTTCGCCACCACATCCAAATTCTAGATTTTCAAAATTTTTGGAGAACTGTATCTATATTTGGATCTGGGTCCATATTTGTATCTGTATCTTGGTAACTTAACTTGAGATTTTATATATTTTAGGGCCTGATGATAAATTAACAATATATACTTCTTGTGCACAAAATATGGCTGTAATATTTTTAAATCTTGTACAATTATATAGTATGTTGATCTTAGAGAGATAACCTCCTTTTAGCTTCATTTGGTATCTGACTAAAATATGCAACAAGTTGTCCTTCCTAATCAATACTCCAATTTCTACACCAGAATTATCATATTGAACGCACAAAGTCTTGTCAAAATCAAGTAAAGACTAATAATGGAGCTTCACTTGCCTTTGTCCAAACAAATGTCTTTCTCTTAGTGGAACACATCAATAGTCCGCATAGGATGCTCAATCTTTTAACGAACTTCTTTATAAAAACTTTCCAGGCCATGAGAACTTTATAACTCTATGATTCTTTTGTTGAGAAATATAGCTTGAGTAGGAGCTTCTTGCACAAGTTAGGTGTGAATGTACGAGAAGTAGATCAAAGACAACTTCTAGTGACCGCTTACTGAGTAGGAACTAATAACATCTTGTAATTTCACTTAAATAAATATAAGTGAAATTCAAATTTCCTATATTCTCCTAGTCTTAAAAATCTAAATGAAATATCTAAGAGATTCTAGAACATGTGAGTTAGATTTGATCTAATTTTAACCGTCAACCTTATTGTTGAGATAAGGTGGTTGGTAGGATTAAGGAGATTAGTTGCTAAGATTTGGAAAATTAGTATGTAGGATTAAGGAGATTAGTTGCTAGGATTTGGTTAGTTGCTAGGATTGAGGAGATTACTTATCTTTCTCGAAGCATAAATAGGACAAGATGGAAGAAGTTGAATACACACAGTTTGTACATCAGGAAGATTCAGGGGAGCAGAGAGAAATCGATTGAGCAGATTCATAGCATAGGGGGGAGGAGCCAATGGCAAGAAGCAGGCCAAAGGATAAATCCATATAGTTGTATGGGTAGGGTAAATCAAGCAGTGCTACAACAGTTCAAGTAAGTAGATTCTTAGTTGTTTAATAGACATAACTGTAGATCTGATAAATAGGACAAGATGGGAGAAGTTGAATACACACAGTTTGTACATCAGGAAGATTAAGGGGAGCAGAGAGAAATCGATTGAGCAGATTCATAGCATAGGGGGGAAAAGCTAATGGCAAGAAGCAGGCCAAAGGATAAATCCATATAGTTGTATGGGTAGGGTAAATCAAGCAGTGCTACAACAGTTCAGGTAAGTAGATTCTTAGTTGTTTAATAGACATAACTGTAGATCTGATTTTTTGTGTATACAGTTCAACTGTTAACTTGACAGATTTTGAAGGTTTCCTTGTAAGCTTGGACTATATAAATGAAAAGCTGATTTGAAGGGGTAACTATCTGTGTATCGTGTTTATGCTTTCGTATTTCATTTTCCAGCTATATGTGTGGTTGTTGCATGATTAAATAAGTTCATATCTAATTTATTTAATTAAGAGAAACATAGGAAAACAATGCAGTGCTTGAAAATTTACATGGTATCAAAGATAGCTTGATTCTAGGAGTCTGAGGGTTATGAATTTGTGGGGCTATTGTTTTCTTTTAATTTTCATATTTGGGAGTTTATGCAATAGGTTTCAAAGATGGCATTGAGCCTAAGATATGAGGACAGATTAGATGTTGCTTCCAATTACTTATCTTGAAAAGCTAGGGTAACATTACTCTTGGAAGAAAATGATCTTTGGGATATCATCAAGAAAGTAGTTACTCCACCTACAAATCCACAGCAATTGGCATCACATAAGAAGAAGGAAGTGAAGGCCAAGTGGGTGATCTTGAATGCCATGAAGGATCATTTTGATTCCTCACCTATCTAAGAAGAAAATGAGTCAAGGAGATGTTTGATGCTCTAGCTAGCCTCTACAAGAATGAGAACATAAATAGAAAGATGATATTGTGGAGATCCATAGAGATAACTAGATCAAACATTGTTACCAATTATTTGACGAAGATCATGTAGATTCATGATCGACTTGCATTTATTGGGGAGAAGGTTTGAGACGCAGAGTTGGTGATCATGGAATTTAATGGATTCCCAACTTCATGGGAAACATTTGTCAAGGGTGTTTGCACTCGTGAAAATATTTCTAACTTTGAGAGATTGTGGGATGACTGCATCTAGGAGGAGATTCTAATGGACTCAGAGGCCAACAAGAATGGTGGTGATGGGAACTTGGGCTTATTTGGTCAAATGAAGAAGGGCGAAGGAAAATGACCTGCTCTGGAGTATACTATTTTTCTATGCCTTGATAAATTGATATATTGATATTCTTCTGGCCGCATCTTCTCTAATATTTTCATATGTGGATTTTCTGGAATTTTTTGGAATGCCATTCAATATAACAGTGAGTGCAAGACACATATCAAACAACTTTTAAAAATATTACTCAATTCTATTTCATAAGCCATGCAGCATGAACAATAATAAATTGAACTGTAACATAGATTGATTGCAGGAAGCTGGAATTCAGGTGTTCGGACTAGGAAGCATGGGAACAGGTGAAAATGATGGCGAAGTTTTGGATGAGATGATTACACGAAGTCGCGGTGAGGTCAAACACACATATAGTCCACGGATAACTAGCTCGAGTGATTGCACAACAATTCATGGATCAGAGTCTGCATTAAGTCCCGAAATTGCAGAAGCTAAACAAATATATAGCCCCCGTATAAGTGAGATCAGACAGACACATAGCCCTCACAAAGGGGAAACGCATTCAGACATTCTCCTGGTTAGTCAAGGAAAAAATATGAGTCCAAGTGCATTTGGTTTGAGGCCACATAAACCAACTTCCAATTAGGTGTTTGGAGTCTAAATCCTCGGCCAGTAATCTTTCCATTAATTGAGCATATCTTATGTTGAATAGTACATATTTTGTTGGCTTATCATTATTTAATCATTGTGCCATAAATCACTCAGTTGCATTTGGTGTGTCTTCACAAAGAACCTCTGTCCATCTCAGCTTGAAGTATTTATGTTTTCTTGAAGCATGAAATCTATTATGTCAGCTTGTGGTTCTGTAGACCCTGGGCATGCCAAATAAGCATGGTGGTATTAAAGGGTCTTGTGAGTGGTTTGAACTTCATAGAAAGTCATCCTTCTTCTACCAGTTGGATCTTAACCACAAGGTTTGCAACCTTTAATGTTTCATTGAAATAAAAAGTGTGGAAATTAAACTTGACAAATGAAAGGGTAATGGTAAGGTTTATAATATTAGAACTTCTGTAAAATTTAAATGTTTATCCATTACCTTTAAAAATTAACCAAGGGAAATGTCAAATGATCAAGGATATGTTGAGATGGAAATATCTATTTTTCATGACAGTAAAACTTTTAGATATGGAAATAAAGAATATGTGCATTCAAGTTAAATCAGATTTATCTTGAATGGTTTGGAAGATTTGTTATTATCTTTAATAATTTAAGTTTTGTAAAGAAAATTCAAAAGGAATAATTTAAGTATTGTAAAGCAACAAACTTGAAGAAAAACAAAGAATATGAAGCCATGCACAAGGAATATGAAGCCTGTGTGTTACGTTAATTTATGAGCAGTTTTATGCTCTGCAGTATAATCTATGAGAAAATTGGCTACAATATTCAACAGACAGGAAATTATGAGTTTCTCAATTTCTGCTATTATATGCTATGGATTTTCTAACTGATACCTTGAAAACGCGGTTTGCACTTGCCATCTATGCCTGAGTTCTGCAGCGGTTTGTTACTTTCCAGACATACCTAATGTCATATTGTTTGTTGCAACTTTAATGTAGACAGCTAACCAGGAAGGCATTGGGTCATTCATAGAGGATGCTTAGGCATGATTCCAGGCTTTTGAAAATAATTGTGATTTCCATCAGTAGTCATAGCACTTGATAGAAAGTTGGGATATTCATGAGTGTGAATTTATGTTTGTGTGTTTACATACTTTCTTATGAATTAACTAATGCCCAGTAGTAGTAGACATTGGACAATTATATTTGTATACTTCTGTTTTAAACTAAAACAAATCCAGGGCTAAAAGGAATGGATTGATTGCACTAGTCATCCTTCTATAACTTTCCAACATAGGCTGGAGTAAATAGATTGTAATTTGGGTAATTTTTTCTAACTGCAAACAGGGACATATTTGTGTATTGGTAGGGAAGCTATGATGGCCATTATGTCAGGCCAGGTGATCACACTCCCTTGATCGTGAGCACGATTGTGATCAAGATGGAAGACTTCATAGTCTAGATTGATTATTTAGCAGTGATAGTTAGTGGGCTCATTCACAAAAGCTTCTATTTCACTAATCCTTTTTATAGAGTTGTCAGATTCAATTTCCAAAGGTTTTAATTACACTATAGAGTTGAGTTCTGAGAGAGTTGTGATTCACAGTGTTAAGTAGAGTAGCTATGACACTTGAATGAAGACAAGCATAGTAGAGGTATCAGACTCTTTTATAAGCTTACCTACATATTATAAGGGACTTGGTTGGTTTTTTTATAATTTTATAAACAAGTTCCATGTCGTGGAAATGTGAAAAAAAACAGTGATATTGCCACCATGTGGCTCTTGTCATATATGTTTTTATACTTTTTCAAAAAATTCTCTAAGAGTTCACAATGCTAAGATTCACTAGGACTTTACAAAGTTTTATTATTTAGTGAAAGACTTGCCAAGATATTACAAGATTTTATAATTGAGTAAAATATTCGCCATGCCTGGTGAGAGATTCGCCAGAAAATTATATATACATATTATATTATTGATAAAATCGCCTTCCATTTTTCCTATATACCATGGAGATTCGCCCATTTATTATATTTATAAATTTAGGGGGGG
Organism: Pinus taeda; assembly: GCA_000404065.3. Lineage (NCBI taxonomy): Eukaryota > Viridiplantae > Streptophyta > Pinopsida > Pinales > Pinaceae > Pinus > Pinus taeda. The sequence continues at coordinate 14,845 of APFE031741158.1, read as the reverse complement.
TTCTTAAAATTTTCCCTGCTGGTTGGCCTGACATGGTATCAAAGCTAGCTCCCAAAATTAGGTTTTGTGTAACTCCTAATGTCAATTTCCTACCTATTTTGCAGGGCTCAGACCTCTGCTGTGCTCCTAAGGCCTGCACCCACATTCTTGAACCACTGTCATATGTGTTTTTATGTTCTAGTGACAGTTGTTGTATATTGTAACTGTACTAAGCGTTGTCCATACCTATTCTCTCTTTCTCTTACTCTCAATTTTTACTGTGATAACTCCACCCCATATTACACTTCATTTTATTGTGAGAACTCTATGAAAGATGATAAAATACACCCTCATTTTCAGTGAGTTGTGGAAAGGAGTGTGTGTTGGAGACAGAGACAAAGAGCCAGAAAAACCTACCTCAGACAAAGAGTTCGCCATTTGGGAAAATAAGAACAAAAAAGCCTATGCATTAATTGTAGCATCTGTAAGTGAAGAGGTGAGTCGCCATATTTCGCCATTTTCAACTACTTTTGAAGCCTTACAAAATCGTAAATAACTCTATTACTCACATTCTGCAATTGAAGTTGTTCAACTCATGATTAAACTCTTCACTCTTGAATTACAAAATAATGATCCTCTTGCTCTTGCATCCGAAGTAAAATCTATAATGCATGATATCAAAGCCACTAAGGTTGAATTTGATATTCCTCTTATCGCTTTTCTCAAGGCACTTTATCCTACTTACTCTAATTATCTTGAGTCATTGCAAGCAAATGGAAATCTCAAAGATATTACCTTTGACTCTCTTGTAAAAAAAATTGTTGAAAGAGAAAAAGCTTTTGGAAAGAAGATAGCCCCTGAATCTTCTGAAGAGGTTGTGTGCCTTGCTCATAAAGAAAATAATCTTACTCAAGGTTCTTCCAGAGGAAGAGATGGTCGAAGAGGAAGAGGAAGATATTTCAAAGGTAGGGGGACAAACACTCTTAAGGAGAAAAGGCAGATTTACACTGCATACGCTGCAAAAGAAATGGATCACATGATGCCTCCACATGCAAGTTACCTTGGAAAAAATTGAGTAGCAAAGAAACCAACTCAAAGGTAAAACTAATGGCACAGACAAAGTTAAAGCACCTGAATGCACTCATTATGTTGTGAAACAATGTAATATCGGAGTAAATGAAGATTTATTTAATGCTTCACATGCTTCTTGGAAAAATGATTGGTTGCTTTATTCAGGAGAAACTTGCCACATGACTCATAGAAAAGATTTTTTTGAAGAATTTACTGACAATGTTGATGGAGCAGTATACTTTGTACACCAATCAAAAATCAAGCCATCAGGGCTTGGCACAATCAGGCTCAAATTGCTTGGTCTTCCAAACTTCCTTCTGCATCATGTTCTATATCTCCCACAACTGAAGAGAAAATTGTTATCCTTGGTCCACATCCGCTAGCAAGGTCACTCCATTCATATGTTTGATGGCAAGCTTGAGGTGAGAAAAGCATCTGACCACTCACTTGTCATGAGGGGAATAGAGGAAGAAAGGCTTCTTAAGCTGCAAGGTACCTTTGCTCGTGCACAACAGTTCTCATACAATTCTCATTATGAAGAAGGTATACTTCCATAAAGTTTATTATGGCATGCTAGATTTGGACATTTGAACTATGACAGCCTCTGTTTTTTGAAGAAAAATGGTATTGCTGGTTTGCCTACAATTCCTACGAAACTTAAGAAATGTGATGCTTGCATTCTAGGAAAGCATAGTAAACAATCATTTCATGATTCACATTCAAGAGAAAATAGACAACTTGAACTCATTCATTCATATTTATGTGGTCTAATGCCTATTCCTTCTGCAAATGGAAATAAATATATGATGACATTTATTGATGACTACACTAGAATGTGTTGGGTTTATTTATTGAAGAAAAAATCTGATGCTTTTCAAACATTCAATAACTTTCATAAATGGATTGAAAATGATGCACAATCTCATATTGGCTCTATTTTCACTGATAATGGAAAAGAATACACTTCAAATGAATTTGAAAACTATCTTCGCCAACATGGGATCAAACATCAAACAATTGTGCCTTATAATCCCCAACAGAATGATGTCACTGAAAGAATGAATAGGACAATCTTAAATATGGTGCGCTCCATGATGTTTTTCAAAAATGTAAAAATGATGTTTTGGGCTGATGCAGTTCTATGTGTTGTATATATAAGGAATAGATGTCCATCTAATGCTATTAGAAACAAGACTCCATATGAAATGTGGTATGGGCACATTCCTTCGGTAAAGCATCTTAGGGTCTTTGGTTCCACCTGTTATGCCTTGATACCAAAGGTACATAGAAACAAACTTGGTGCAAGAAGTCATAAGTGTATCTTCCTAGGGTATTCAAACACCTCCAAAGCATACCGTCTCTATGATGAAGTCAATAAAAAGTTTTGTGTATCCAGAGATGTAATCTTTCTTGAAACATCCAAAACTGACAATGTTGTTGAGCGACAACTTGATCGATTGGATAGATTCACAAATGCAAAATCATTTCAAAAATCTAATAATCAGATTCCACATCTTGAAGCGAGGATTCCTATACTAGATCAACCTGTGGAATCTTCTTTTGAATCATTCTCTCCTCCGCATGAAACTCCAACAACAAATGATGCTTTAAGTAATATGATTGATAGAATTGGGAGACTCAATCTTGATTCAGTCCCAACTCAATCAACGGAGCAACCTGGACCATCTGAGAAAGGTCCCCCAAAGTGGCTGACAAAAACACTTGACAGTGTTCATCCTAATGAGGTTGGAAAGATAGGAACTAGAAATTCAAACTGGAAAAATGGAGGTGATGTAGATGACTCTGATTCACCTATTGATATGGATGTTTCTTATGATTGTGAATTGAATTTGTCTACAGATTTCAAAACCAACTTCCTTCAAAGAAGCTCTTCTCCATGATGAATGGAAAGAAAGTGATGCAAAGAGTATGATGCCCTGAATAAAGAATGGCACTTGGAGCTGGTTGATCCTCCATTAGGAACCAAACCAATTGGCTACAAGTGGGTCTACAAGAACAAGTATAAAGCAGATGGCTCACTTGACAAGCACAAATCCAGGCTTGTGGCAAAAGGTTTTGCACAAAAGGAAGGGGTCGATTATGAGGATACTTTTGCCCCCATAGAAAAATGGGCTACCATCCGGACACTCTTTTCCCTACCAGCTTAGAACGGTTGGAAAGTCCATCAAATGGATGTAAAAACTTCTTTCTTGAATGGAGATCTAAAAGAGAATTTTTTTATGTCCCAGTTTGAAGGATTTGTTGTGAAAGGACATCAACATAAAGTATGCAAACTTGTGAAATCCTTGTATGGCCTCAAACAAGCACCGTGAGCCTGGTATGAGAAACTAATTGAGCATCTTCTGAAACTCGATTTCAAACATTATGACCTTGATGATGCAACTTTATTTGTCAAGCAAGTTGGAAAAATAGTTGTATATCTTGTGGTATATGTAGATGATCTTTTGATGACAAGGAACAATGAAAGCTACATTGCATCCATACAGAAGGAAATGAGGAAAGGTTTTGAAATGACTGATTTGGGCTATGTTCATTACTATCTTGGTATTGAAGTAACTCAACATCCGAAGTCCATATTTCTTTCTCAAAAGAAGTACATTGGAGATCTGTTGAACAGGTTTGGCATGATAGAATGCAATCCTCTTACTCCCCTAGTGGAACAAAACTTAAAGCTCACATCCATTGAAGGGAAAGAATTTGAGGATGCAACAAAGTATAGACAGCTTGTAGGAAGTCTCAACTACCTAACTACTACCAGACCAGACATTTTGTTTGCTGCTAGAATCCTCTCTAGGTTTATGCAAAAGCCTTCTGAGGGACATTGGTCTGCTACAAAAGAGTTCTAAGGTACTTGAAGGGAACTCAAGACTTTGGAATCAAGTATACACAGGTGGACGACTTCAACGTGATTGGATACTTTGATTCAGACTTCGATGGAGACAAAGAAACTAGGTTATCTACTTCAGGTTATGCTATAAGTATTGGATCAGGAGCTATCTCCTGGAGATCATGCAAATAATCAGTTCCAAGAGATTCCACAATAGAAGTAGAATATGTGGCAGTAGCTGAGGTAACAAAAGAAATTGTGTGGCTTCGAAAAATTCTTGAAGATTTGCAGGTCAAACAAGTACAAACAACTCCAATCATGATTGACAATACCTTGTCAATAAAGTTGGCCAAGAACCCAGAGTTCCATAATCGAACGAAGCACATCAATACTAATTATCATCTAATTCGACAACATGTTGAGGCCAAAACAATCCATCTCTGCCATTGTTCCACTAATGAAAAAATTGTAGACATCTTCACCAAAGCGCTTGGAAGAGAAAATCTTGAATGATTCAGAATGATGCTTGGACTCGCCAACATCCCTTCAGATTAAGGGGGGAAATGTTGGCACCTAATCATCAAGATTGGGTGAATAACTGAAATTGATGTAAATAAATAATAGAGAATATGAATAGTCACCGGGAGATGAAATGAGCAGTCCCTCCCTCATGTATATAATAAAGACCAACCTGAATGAATATCAACGAATTGTTTTTGAGGAGTTACTGCCTGGCCTAATAGATCATATGGTCCAGCTTCCAAGTCTTCATTTGCAACCTAACATTCAACGGCATTCGAGGGTTCAAAATTTTCTGCACTTTCCTCCTCACTTCCACAGCTGATATGCATTGGTTGATCATCGAGCTGCTGAAAGTGAATTTCCTCCTTCCACAAACCAGCTATTGTTTTGTTTGCAAGACTAGCTTCTATTTGAAGAATGTATAAATTACCACCTGTAGAATAAACCAATAGCTTCAATGTCCTAAAGCATAATAATTGTTCTACTTCTACAAAACATTAAGCAGAAGCATAATAAAATTCATGAGCAATATCAAGCAGAAACATGCATAACTGATCAAGAGAAATAATCACACATAACACAAGATATATCCAGGGGAAAGCACCAACGTAAAACCCCAACCATGTATTATCAATCAAGTGGAAATCCTCTTCACAATACAAAAAGAATCATCTCTCAAGCTATCCAGTTCTCAATGAACTATGAAGATATGAAGATATGTCTCATGAACCAACAAAGCCCTATATATAAAGGATTTACCTATGGTCCAATCCCTATTTCCTTGCGCATTTTACTTAGGAAATAATAGCAAAAGCATATGCAATTAATTCCAAACATGCCAAGTCAACCTATGGTCCAACTATGCAATCTTTGAGGACACTAGTTCCTTAATCATGCAAAAACTACTTACTAGAAATAGTCAAGCATCTGATAGTACATTTTCCCACATCTAATCTCAATTGGGTCTTTGACAGAACTGACATGCAACAGTTATCCATGAGTGAATCCTTAGTTATCTAAAATAATAGTTGTCACGTGCATGCAAGCATTAACAAACTATATTTTATTATTTTAACAACTTGTTAAAATAATCTAACTGGACTTGTCTAGTTAGAACTAAGTCAACTGATTCTCTCATTATAGAACTCATACTTATTCTCTCAATTAGTGGGGGAAATTAAGGATAAATCCCTCAATCAGTGGGACAACTCATGTGCATGCTCACAAAGACTTCAAATTTGAATTTCCTTAACTAATTAACTCAACTGAATTAATTAATTAATATTTCCAACTGTTGTTAAGACCAAAATTAATTTTACTTCCTATAGATAGACTAGGGACTACTATAAATAGGAAGGGACCCAGAAATGCTATTTTTAGAACTTTCTATTTTTAGCAGTTTCACTTCTCACCCAATGTGGCCAATGACCTCACTGGCCAAACTGTTATTTTTAGACATGCTATTTTTAGTAGGTCTATTTTTAGCAAATTCTAAATTTAACATTTCTTGTTGCACATTTTTCAACATTCCCTCTCTGCAAGAAAGGCTTCCTCTAGAACCTGATCCTGTAACTCAGGAATGTTCTACATGCAACACATCTACCCGGTCCACTTGATCCAACAACAATTGGAACAAAAACACTCCCAACTCACCACTCTGTTGAGCTAGGAACATACTCTAATGTTGAAGCTCTACCTCCTGTTGACAAGTGCTCCCTTTCTGACATCTAATATACTACAACATCTCCATGCATCTTGCACCATTACACACCTCTTTGTGCCACCTAGCACTATGCAAAATACTTGTGCCTCTCGCATTGCTGCAGCCGGCTAGCTATGCGCTATCCTAGGATTCACTACACTATCGCTCTCTCTGTCGCTCCATCCACATCTGTCTCTACCCAATCAGTTAGTTCCTGCTACTCCACATCGGGGTTCCTGTAGAAAGGTCTCATCCAAGAGGTTGGGTACCTCAAGGATCCTAGCCCTCCTCCTTGGGACAATCACTCTACATCGCCCCACCTCCTACCTAGAGGTATGCCACATGTGATCCCTCTGTCCATCTGGCTCGAAGTTTCCCCCTAGTGGAGGTCTTTGCATGAGCAGATGTCTCTACTCGATCTCCTCTCAGCTTCCCCTATTGTGGCTGCTCCACAACCTCCTAAAGTTGTTGCACCAATCATGGCTCCTCCAGAATTGTCTGAGACTTGTTCTGGCTCTGCATGTTGAGAGGTAATATACCCTCCCTCTCAACCACCAAGTCTCCATCAGTTGCCTTGCTGCTCAAGGATTTGCATGCATCTTGAACCTCAAAAGCATATAGGTTCTTGACCTGTGAACTAATCTGCTTCACCTGTCTAGTGATGATGTATCTAAGGAAAACCTTTCCCTTACTAAAGACTACATCATAGCCTCTTTCTTCTAGCATAGCGATTGACACCAAGTTTCTCTTCAGTCCTGGTACATACCTGACATTGGTCAAGGTAAGGTGAGCTCCATGATCCCTTTGAAAAATAACCGTTCCTACACCTGAGACACTATACTTCTCATCATTACCCATCGTTATATGTATTTGGAGATCTTTCTCTACTTAAGCATTGAACAAACTCTTGTCGTCGGTCATGTGGAAGGAAGCTCCATTGTCAAGAAACCAACCACTTCCCACCATGGATGAAACCATGCATGTGAAGAGTGTGAAATCCAACTCAAACTGTGAAGCAAGTGCCTCACCTTCATATCCTTCCCCAGTTCCCTTCTTGGATTTCCTCCGTGGACAATTTGCAACATAATGGCCCACCTCATGACAATGAAAGCATCACACTTTCGATTTGTCAACCTTCTTCCCATCATTGGAAGAACTGGATTCAGAAA
>APFE031741149.1:376823-424555 GCA_000404065.3 Pinus taeda | reverse complement strand
TATAGTAAAAGGCCCCTCAAATATATTTCTAAATGGAGAGGATGTGGTGTGATATCTACTTGCTTCCTATGCATATTATTTTAATGTGATATCTACTTGCTTCCTATGCATATAATTTTAATGCTTCGTTAGAAAAATCAAGCTCCATTGCATCATCATATTTTCCAAGCTCAACATATGCTACCTCAAGCCTTTTGTGACTCTTGAATCATGAACTACTAATGCAATTGCCCTGTTAGGGTTGTCACATTCATAACTTGGGTCTATTCAGAGAATTAGGAGTATAATATGTATAAAATGATTGATAGAGAATAGTTAAGATAGTAAAGATGCTATAGCAGTGACAAGTGAAATCAAGTTGTTAGATTGATAAAATAACAAATATACAAGAAGATGTAAATAAATTCCCTTAATCTATAGTAAATTAGAATGATCAAAGGTGTTTTGCCTCAAAATTGTTTAGCTTCTAGTACACACTGAGATGATTGTTATATCTGAGCATATTGAGATTGTAAAGACCATCAAATTTGGATTGGTTGGAGACAAAAATATTTGAAACCAGTGTTATACTTGAAGAGAATTGGGGTTGATGGAGTGAATGATGATGTTGGTAGACATTTGTTGTTGTTCCTTGAATTGAAAAGAGTGAAACTTTACTTGTATACATGCTTAAAAATTCCAAAGGACTATGAGATGATGTTGGAGATTCGATCCTTCTTTATTGGGACATTACTACAAACTAATGTTAGAATTACAAACCAAAGAGTCTTCATCATAAACCCATATTTTTAGCATAATTTTGTATATGTGAATAAATTCGTTGAATTCAAACATAGAAATAAATCATTGGACTACCAACCATTAATGGATGTCATTAACCAATCCAAGACAATTCACCATTAATGTCAAAAAGTGTCAAGGTGTGAGAGTGCATTCCAATAGGTACGAGAAGATGTGTTGAAGTCGAGACACCCGTAAGATGTGGAAATTAAGAGACATTAAGGTATTCCCTTCTATTGATGTATGCAGACTCCAAGACACTCAAAATATCATTGATCTTGGTCTCAGATAGGGTGTTGAAGTTGAAGGGATAAGATTTGTTGGAAGGTGGGCCTTGAGGAATCCCACATCAGCAAAATTGAGCATAAAACCAAAATTATTTGAAGAACCATTGATACCGACATGAACTTATAGAATTTATTGTGAATCTTTCCCATTATTTCCCTATTTTTCAAGCAAGACTCATGTCTAGTTGCGCCAGTTGCTTGGTTTTCACATCTAACTTATTTTTATATTTAATATTTTACTCATTTATTTATCACACTATCCTATCCTACTTTGTAAAATAACATTCTCCTTCAAGTGTAGTATTATTTCCAATGAAGCCATGTGTGTAACTAGATAACAAATATACTCATACTTGGGTTTGAGAAAAATGCTTTAATGTATACCACAGTATAAGAGACTAACTACTTAATATGTTATGATAAGAAGATTTGTTGAAGAAGAGAGTGGTTCCTTGGCCTAATGGTTGTCTAGAACCAATTTTCAATTTAATCATGATGTTATTGGCTCTTTTTCTCATTTAGTCCACTCTATATCTCCTCCTCTACCATGTAATGCAAATATTCTATTGTTGAATGGTTGACCTCTTAGGTGAATGATGGATCTAATGATACACATGTCAAGAACTCCTCAATCTTAGCTTTTAATGGTTTTTTCCATCAAATTCAATCCATGATTATTTGTTCTCCTTAGTAGATTGGCAACAATGATTAGTGAAGGCTTCTAGATCTTCTAGTAGAGGTGGATCATGGATCTTTTATTCTTCTATCACTTCTTGAGAAGGAGATATGTTCTCAAATGCTTCAAAGATTTTCTCTTCTTTATATCCAAAGAGTTTTCCTATTGATGGTAGGAGTTTAGAAAGTATCTGGAGAAATATTCTTCAAACTCTTGATCAATCCCGAGTTATTCTTATTGGTTGTTGATTCATGTCTAGCATTAGTACATGGGGGGTCTTACAACGCCCTGAAAGTATACTTTTTTTAAGAATAGATGAAATATGCTAAAATAAAACAATTTCAAAGAAATAATTTTCATCCACTTGAACTCCATCACACTACTAAGATTTTTTGTCACCAATATTCTATTCATCACGAGTTAGCTTCTTCCTTTCTATGAATGAAATAAAAAAAGAAAACATGCATAAAAACACATAAAAAAACACGATGAGGCTTTGTAGAAACCCCTACCACATTGGATGAATCATGATTAAACAATTTTCATAGGGCGTCTTTGCATCTTACCATTTATCCTCCCATATGTCAATAAGAAAATAACTAAGCTACCAATGCTCTAATCCCCTTTTAGCACCTCCTTGACAATGATGCCAAAATTTTTGCGAAAATATATATGTTTATATTTCCAACATTAAATTATTGAACCAAGATAAAAAACATAGAGATGCAATCACCATAAATGTAGGATTAAAGCCCTAATCTAATGTAATGTTGACAACTACTAAGCAATTGAGTTTAACAACCAAATAACATGTGTGTATAAAGAAACAAAAATATAAAATGTTGATAAACATGTTGGGACTAAAATCCATTTGTCCATTCCTTGTCTCAAACCCCCTGTCATAGCCCTAGTGTACAATCTTTCACTTTTGTGAGATAGCGTTCATGCACTCAATATTAGGTTTCGTTTGAAATTAAAAGGATTATAGTTCTAGTTTTTAGTTCCTCAAAACCAAATATTGGAAATTGAAATACAAGGAATCAACATATAAGGCAATGTAAGGGAAATTAAAACAAGTAAAGCAATTTGATAGTAACTCATACTAAACTCAACAAACTAATCCACTTACATTAGAAATTGAAAGTATTGAAAACTAAGTATAGACTAAGCAAAAATATAAAACATACTTATAACTTAATTAACAAAGTAAAAGGAAAGCATCACCTAGAGTTGAGGGGTCCTTCCCATCCTGACTAACGCTTCCAAGAGAAATTAGATAAGGCTATAATCATGCACCAAAACTTATAAATCGAGCAACATTCATTGATGAAGAATCAACTTGTTTAGAATAAGGTAGCACACATTCTTGCTTCCACAAATGAAACTTTTATTCAGTAACCATTTCCCAAGAACGTTACATAATGAATGATCTGCAACCCCACCTTTGTTCTACATATAAATATTTCTACAGGAGAAGGATGGATCAGAACCAATCCCTCGATCTCAAATTTTCCTACATAAGAGATAAAAACAAAATAACTTCTGAGAAAAATTGGATCTCTTACTTCCCAAAAATACAAATACATCCCAAAAAATCATTTTTATACTTTGTAAATGGCTAGGATTTTTTCCTCCTGCTATCTTGATGGTTGATTCGGCATTTTCCTAAAATTTGGGCATTGTTTGTAAATAAGGGAGAATTTGTGCATTTTGGGAAGATGGGCATTAAAGAACCAAGGTAAACTCTCAAACCATGTTCTGAAATTTTAATATTCATCGTAATTGCATCATAAATTGTGCTTGAAGTTTATTGTCTGGAGAATTTTACTTGTATTGTTGTTTTAGGGATGGAGCTCCACACATGCAACCTCGGTGCAATTTGGGTTCCATAGAATTACTTTGAAACCTCAACCTTCAAAACCCATGTGGTGGAATTTATTTTAGAATGGTGAAAATATCCTAACCATTATTGGATGTTGGAAGTGAATTGTTGGTACAGGTACTAGGCTAATCAACTCATCACTAGAAAACTCAATTTCTAATTCATTTAACTCATTAGAGACTTAGGAATAAATTTAAAAAAAAAAAAAAAACAACTTTGACCTCAAAACGCATGTCAAAGTGTTTTGGTTCAAAGGGGTGAAAAGGTATGATAAGACATAAAATATATGGTTATGATTATAGGATGTGAGTGGTAAAAGGGTTAAATGAAGTGTTGAAAAGTATGAAAAAATGGGAGCTCAACAATAGGCATTTAAAGAAGCAACATCCTCGCAACAAAAAGCAAAATAAGGGTCCCAAATCCACACATTCATCCTTTGCTCCTAATGGTGATAGAGGAAAAAAATCAAAGAGTATGAAGACTAACACACATTGCAATTATTGTGAAAAACATGGATATGAGAAGTCTAAATGTTTTCAAAATATGGAAGCCTTGGGAGCAACAAGGAAGAATCACAACATCAATCTTGATTCTTCTTCCAAAACTTCTTCTCATGGATATACACTTTCTGCTTTTGGTTTCTCCTTCAATATAATATCTACTTCTTCTTCTAATGAGTGGCTTATTGATTTAGGAGCACCTTATCATATGGATATGAATAAAGCCATTTTTTATTCTCTTAATGTTTGTAACACCAAAAAAATATATGTTCATGATGATAGATATATTAGTGTTGTAGGGTATGCAAAAATTTAAGTAGATAATGGTCATTTCAATGATGTGTCATGTGTTCCAAGTTTTTCCTACAACCTTCTATTAGTATATAGATCACTCATTTGGGTGAAGGTAAAATAGTAAAGGTTGCACTTCACTAAGTTGTAATTAAGGATTTAAAATATCCTAAGCATGCCCTTTCCACTGGAATAGTTGATGATATTACTTGACTGTATAAGTTTGACAACTTTAGGTCATCACCTTTTTCCTTTGTTATTATTGCTCATAGTGATAACTTCAACAAACTATGTAATGAGAAATGTGGTCATCTAAACTACCACTCACTACAACAACTATTTAATCAAAATATGGTGACTTGTATTCCTCTCATTTCTTGTATAGACGGTGATTGTGTTGGTTTTGTTCTTGACAAACATCATTAGGAAAAATTTGACAAGTGTGCCTTTTGGCACGCCTCAACCTGTTTGCAGCCTGTTCATAATGATTTGTGTGGTCCACTCTCTTCTCCTTCTTTCTCTAGTTTCAAGTACTTCTTAACCTTCATTCATGACTCTCTAAATGTATTTGGGATTATTTCTTGAAACATAAGAGTAAAAGTTTTGACTTGTTCTTGGCCTACAATGCCCTCGTAGAAAAAGAAAATATGGACATCAACTGCAACAGTTAAGAATAGATAATGGAAGTGAACATGTAAACAATAAATTCACAACTTATTGCACTACATAGGGCATTCAAATGCAACATATTGGTCCATATACACCACATCAAAATGGTGTTTCTAAAAGAAAGAATCATACATTAAAGGAAACAGCTAGTTGTATGATTCAAGCCAAGGGATTAAGAAGAAGTCACTTCATTATTGGGTGAAAGTAATCAACTATGAAAATTTCATAGTAAATTACATTCCCATAGATGATTTATGCAATATAACATTGGAAGAAGCATGGACTCACATTTCCCTTGAAAAAAAGGAAAGGTTTACAACCTAAAAGTCAGAAGTGTATTTTTTTGGAGATTTTGAAAATGTAATAGGTTATTCACTTCTTCAATCTCACTCCAATGAAATAATTATTAGAAGAGATGTTAAATTTGATGGAAATATTTTAGCTTGTGAGCCTAATTCAATGGTTTCTCCCTTTTTATCCTACAAACCATCTTCGTCATTTGTGCCACCTTCTCTTCCTATTTTGGTTTCTTCTTCAAATGATGATAGTAAGGATGAAAAACCACCTCTTCCTACTCATATTCCTTCAGATGATTCCATTGAACCTAAACCTACACCAACATCACAGCTTCCCAAATTGGTCCATTCAACATATGAAACAACTAGTGACCTTGCAAGCGATTCTACAAATCAATTTCGTACTCATTAATAGTTCTAACAAGCCTCCTCTCTTATAGTTAGAGTTTTAGAGACTTGCAAACTGGAAACATTTACAAAATATTTAGGCCATCCAAATTAGGAAAAAACAATGGATGAAGAATATCATTCCTTGTTGGTGAACAATACTTGGGAACCTGTACCTATTCCAAAAGGAAGAAATATTGTAATATGTAAATGGGTATATAGAACTAATTATGCATCAAATGAAATTGTAGAAAGACATAAGGCCTGATTATTTGTTAAAGGGTTATATCCAATTGAAGTAATTGACTATAGTGAAACATTTTCCCCTTCCAAAATTAATTTATCTGGCTTGTTTTAGCCCTTACTACCCCACGTGGATGCGAGGACCTTATAATGGATGTTAAATCACCTCCTTGCATGGGGATATACAAGAAGAAATAAACATTATACAACCTCCTAGCTATGTTCAGAGTGAGTCTAACATTGTTTTCCACCTTAAGAAATTTCTTTATGGTATTAAACAAGTTCCTCGAGCTTGGTATGTAAAAATGGATATCTTTCTTCTTGAAATTGACTTCTCTATATGCCATTATGACCATAATTACTATACGAAAGTAAAAGTCCATATCATAATGCTTATTATGAATGTTGATGACCTTATCCTTGCTAGTAGTGACCCTAAACATTTAACCCGTGTGAACTTAAGCCTTAAGAAGAAGTTTGAAATGAAAAACTTAGGATATTTGTAATATTTCCTTGGAATCCAAGTATTTCAAACTGAAGGAATTTCTTTCTCCCAATATATGTATGCATGTGACCTTCTTCACTATTTTCACATGAAATATTGTAAACCAACCTCTTCTCCATTTGAGACTAGATTCAAACTTATTTCCACTTGTGCTACACCAAAATTTGATGCCACTTTGTACTGTTAGTTAGTTGATAGCCTCTTATATTGACTCATACTTATCCTAATATTCCCTTTGTTGTTGGTATTGTTTTTCGGTATATGAAAACACCACATAAAGGTCATTGGAAAGTAGCAAAAAGGACACCTTGATATATTTGGGGTATATTTAAGTTTTGGATACATTAAAGTTCATGGGGGGATGCGTTGTTGGTTGGTTTCATTGATTCAGATTGGTATAGCAACCTTGATGATTGAAATTATACTAGAGGTTATGGACTTATCATTTGGGCTTGTAAAAAGATGTAGGAAATTGCTCTTTCTTCAATAGAACTAGAACACATTGTAATGGTTAATGTAAGTTAAGAAGCCTTGTGGTGTTAACATATCCTTTTAGAGTTTGAATTCTAGAAGAAAAATTTGACCATCCTTTGGTGTAACAATTAGAGTTCCATCAAGCTCACCAAAGATATAGTTTAGTATCAACACATCAAACACATTGAGCTACAAATACACTTCATAATCAAGCTCATTCATGATCAAGTTATTGAAGTGATATTTTTCCTACAAATGATCACGTTTCTCACAAAGTCTCTTACAAAAATAAAATTTATAAACTTTGATCTATGTTAGGAATTTAAGAAATTGTCATTAAGGGGGGGTAGGCTCTAATGCCTCTTTCCTTCTTCTATTGTGTCACCTTTGTAAATCCTTTAATCTCATCCCAAATTTCTCCTTAAAAGGGGATGCTAGGATATTCAGACACTTTGAAGTTAAGTAATTTCAACTTCATCTAATGTGTTTATTAGATAAAGATGTGATTTGTAGTGTGATTCTTAGTGTGTTTCTTTAGTACACGTTAGTTGCATTATAATTCGATGGTCATGATACTCATAATTTGAAATATTTTGAATCATACTCACCTCCTCTATCTCATCATAACTCTTTGCTCTAATGACCGCTTTGCTTCTTTTCCATTGCCTTGAATTCTTAAACCTTGTCAAAGTTTTGAGACTTCTTTGTAACATATCCAGTGCATTAATTCTCGATTAAGGATACATGTATCAAATGTTATAGGGAAATTGAATTTTGCAATGTATTTTTGTTTGTGAAGCATGTAGGGTATAAGTCCCTCATTTACAGATCAAGTAGCCACTTCTCATTTCTAACATGATACCCAAGGTAAATGAGATTACAATAATATATTTATTAATGAATCAATACATAGCTTAAGGAAATTAAACCTAAATAGGAATAATAACACTCTTCCAACAATATATTTATTAAGAGGTCATCATGTCACTTGAAGGAATTTAACTTAATGGAAGGAATAACACTCGTCTCATAACCATGGGAACTAATGACAATTAACAATATATAATAAACATGCATTTGAAAAATTATTAAGTTGATTTGTAATTCCAAAAAAGTAGCTCATTATTGAAGTATATAACAAAGTTCTACGAATAGAAGCATCAAATGATTAAAGTACTTATGCACCCCTCAAGCGCATTAAATATTATATATTGTTTGCCCATCTTTAAGAAGTATGATTAAAGTACTTGTGCACCCCTCAAGCGCATTAAATGCTATATATTGTTTGCCCATCTTTAAGAAGTTTGATGGTGCATCTGCAAACTAAACAATTTATTTTACTTTTGATTTTCCATTTGCACACCAATCAACTCATTTTACTTTTGATTATGCACATGCACAATAATCAATTTATTTTACATTTCATGATGCACATCACACTAATGGATTTGACTATTATATACTTCATGAGGGCACTGGCACACTATGAATTTATTTTACTTTCATAAGTGTACATACCACACTAATCAATTTATTTGTTCTCTCAATAAAAAGAATTTCAAAACAATTCAGTTTATTTCCAATGTATCATATAGATTCAATAAAAAATGAAAGGATCTAGGTCATGTTTATATCAGTGGGGTTTAGAACAATATAATTATTTACATATATGATGTCAGTTTAATGAGAGAGGATTAAACATAGTTATATCTAAATATTATTAAATTAAATTATTAATGAAAAAAACATTATATAAAATAAATACGATAAGATATATTATTTGAAATAAATTTATCTAAGATGACTTAAAAATGTTAAATTAAATTTATGAGCGCTTTTGGAAGAAATATGGGCGATTAAGTTCCAAAGATGTGAACTAAAAGGCACTGTAAAGAACTCTTTAATGTCAAATTACTAATTCAAACCAGAAATAAGTAAAAAAAATGAATGACATTTATTAACAAACTTAAAGATAATATTATATAAATCAATGTTAATCTATATTAATATTAATAAAGATATTTATACCACCATTTTGTATTAGTTTATACATATTATTTAAAATAAACACATACATTCCTTTACTTAAACACCTTTCGTAATGATAAAGATAATATTTCATTGAACATGAACCTACACCAATATCACAACTTCTCAAATTGGTCCATTCAACACATGAAACAACTTGTGACCTTGCAAGTGATCCTACAAATCAATGTCGTACACATTCATAGTTCTAGCAAGCCTCTTCTCTTATGGTTAGAGTTTCAGAGACTCGCAATCTGGAAACATTTACAAAAGATTTAGGCCATTCAAATTTGGAAACAACAATGGACGAAGAATATCATTTCTTGTTGGTGAACAATATTTGGGAACTTGTACCTATTCCAAAAGGAATAAAAATTGTAATATGTAAATGGGTATATAGAACTAATTATGCATCAACTGGAAGTCTAGAAATATATAAGGCCCAATTAGTTGCTTAAGGGTTATATCAAGTTGAAGGAATTGACTACATTGAAACATTTTCCCCTATTTCCAAAATTAATTATATCTGCTTTGTTCTAGCCCTTGCTACCCCACATGGATGTGAGGCCCTTATAATAGATGTTAAATCATCTCCTTGCATGGGGATCTACAATAGGAAAGCAACATTAGAGAAACTCTTAGCTATGTTCAGAGTGACCCTAACATTGTTTTCAACCTTAAGAAATTTCTTTATGGTATTAAACAAGTTCCTCAAGCTTGGTATGTAAAAATGGATAGATTTCTTCTTGAAAATGGCTTCTGTAGATGTCATTATGACCGTAATGCCTATGCCAAAGTACGAAGACACCTCATAATCCTTATTATGTATGTTGATGACCTTGTGCTTTCTAGTAGTGACCCTAAACATTTAACCCATGTGAACTTAAGCCTTAAGAAGAAGTTTGAAATGTCAAACTTAGGATATTTGTAATATTTCCTTTTCCTCCAAGTATTTCAAACTGAAGGAATTTCTTTCTCCCAATCTAGGTACGCATGTGACCTTCTTCACTATTTTCACATGGAATATTCTAAACCAACCCCTTCTCCATTTTAGACTAGAGTCAAACTTATTACCACTTGTACTACACTAAAATTTGATGCCACTTTGCACTGTCAATTAGTTGGTAACCTCTTATATTGACTCATACCCACTCTAATATTTCCTTTGTTATTGGTATGTTTTTTGGTATATGAAAACATCACATAAATGTCATTGGAAAGTAGAAAAAAGAATACTTTGATATATTTGGGGTATATTTATGTTTTGGATACATTAAAGTTCATGAGGAATCCTTTGTTAGTTGGTTTCATTGGTTCAGATTGGTATAGCACCCTTAATGATCGAAATTATACTACAAGTTATGTTTCCAGTCTTTGTTCTAGACCTATCATTTGGGCTTGTAAAAATAAATAGGAAATTTCTCTTTCTTTAGTGATTCAGAAGAACACTTTGTAATGGTTAATGTAATTTAAGAAGCCTTGTGGTGTTAACATATCCTTTTAGAATTTGAATTCTAGAAGAAACATTTGACCATCCTTTGGTGTAAAAATTAGAATTCCATCAAGCTCACCAAAGATATAGTTTAGCATCAACACATTAGACACATTTAGCCACATGTGCACTTCATCAGCAAGCTCATTCATGATTAAGTTATTGAAGTGATATTTTTCCTACAAATGATCAAGTTGCTCACAAAGTCTCTTACAAAAATGAAATTTCTATACTTTGATCCATGTTTGGAGTTTAAGAAATTGTCATTAAGGGGGAATAGGCTCTAATGCCTCATAGGCTCTAATGCCTCATTCCTTCTCATATTATGTCACCTCTGTAAATCCTTCTATCTCATCCCAAGTTTTTCATTAAGAGGGGATGCTAGGATATTTAGACACTTTGAATTTAAGTAATTTCAACTTGGTCTAATGTGTTTATTAGATAAAGATATGATTGTTAGTGTGATTCTTAGTGTGTTTCTTTAGTATGCATTAGTTGCATTATAATTCGATGGCCATGATACTCATACTTTGAAATATTTTGAATCATACTCAGCGCCTCTATCTCATCGTAACACTTTGATCTAACAACTACTTTTCTTCTTTTCCATTGCCTTAAATTCTCAAACCTTGTCAAAAGTTTTAGACTTATTTGTAACATATTTGGTGCATTAATTCTCGATTAAGAATACAAGCTATCAAATGTTATAGGGAAATTTAATTTTGCAATGTATTTTTGTTGGTGAAACATGTGGGGTATAAGTCCCTCACTTACAGATCAATTCGACACTTCTCATTGTTAGGATGATACCCAAAGTAAATGGGATTACAATAATATATTTGTTAATGAATCGAAATATAGCTTAAGGAAATTAAACCTAGTTAGGAATACTAACGCTCTTCCAACAATATATTTATTAAAAGTTCATCATGTCACTTGAGAGAATTTAACTTAATAGAAAGAATAACACTCCTCTCATAACCATGGGGACTAATGACAATTAACAATATAAAATAAAAATGATATTGGAAAAATTATTAAGTTGATTTGTAATTTCAAAAAATAGCTCATTATTGAAGTATATAACAAAGTTCTACAAATAGAAGCATCAAATGATTAAAGTACTTATCCACCACTGAAGGCATTAAATGCTTGTATTGTTTACCCCTCTTTAAGAAGGTTGATGATGCATCTGCACACCAATCAATTTATTTCAATCAATCTATTTTACTTTTGGCACAATAATCAATATATTTTACTTTCATGATGTACCTGTACACTAATTGATTTATTTTACCTTTTATGATGCACATGCACAATATTGAATTTATTTTACTTTGCATAATGTACCTGCATAGCAATCAATTTATTTTGCTACCAACAAAAGAATTTCAGAACAATTCATTATATCTTTTACAAATAATTCCATAAAAAAAGAAAATCTAAATCAATCTATTTTACTTTTGGCACAATAATCAATATATTTTACTTTCATGATGTACATGTACACTAATTGATTTATTTTACTTTTTATGATGCACATGCGCACAATTTACTTTGCTACCAACAAAAGAATTTCAAAACAATTCATTATATCTTTTACAAATAATTCCATAAAAAATGAAAATCTAAATCATGTTTATATATGGGTTTAAAATTATAATTATTTATATTATTATGTTATTACAAGAAAGATTTCATATATATATATGAAATATAAATATTAAATAAAATATATAAATGAGAAATTCGATTTATATAAAAATAAATTTATTATTTAAATAAATTTATTTAAGTCCACATGGGGTAGCTCAAGTGGCAATGGCGTGGAAATGAAGTCTCACCAAACGGAAGTCTTGGGTTCAAATCTTGGGCTACCCTTCCCTGTAGTGGGTTATGCAACTGAACATGTAAATAGGAGAGTCCTACCAAAGCTTACAAAAATAATATATATATATATATATATATATATATATATATTTAAATGACTAAAAAATAAATTAAAGTTATACGACCTTTAAAAAATGGCAATTAAATTCAAAAAAGTGATTAAATACACTGTAGATACTCTTTAGCAATCAATTACATACAACCAAAAAAATACTATGCGAAATAATGTACTGACATTTATTAACCAACTTAATATAAATATATAAATAAGTGTTAATTTATATAATTATAATAAAATAATTAAAATAAACCTACAATAAAGATATTTATGATATTTAGAATAAATAAGATAATTATGATATTTTGGATTGATAAAGATATTATAAATTAACATATTATTAAAAATAAACGCATACATTCCCTTTACGTAAACACCTTTATTAATAACAAAAATAATAAACACGTACATTCCTTTTACCTGAACACCTTTTTTGGCTATAAAAATAATACACAATATAAGTACGTTTCTTTATAACGATAACAGCAGGATAATAAAAATAATATCCAATGTAAGTTGGTTTCTACATTATAACGATAACTTCCAGATAAACGAGATAATAATAAAATATCTATTAAGATCTTGATATATGACTGGCCAGCATTTATCTTAAATGAAAATACTTTCACAATTATTTTAACTAAAAAATCATTATAAAAAAAAGTATTAAAGTTATTAATTACAAATTATTAATTATTAAATATTAAATTAAATGATTTAAAATTTGTGATTAGAATATTTACCGTAAAATGACCCCAAAAAAATCAGATTATACAAATTAAAGTAGGCTAGTAAATATTCCTAGCATTCTGTGAGCACACGATATATGTGTCTCGTTGTAAAACAAGTTCTACCGCAATGGGGAAGTTCCCCTAAGGCATTTAGGTGCATTTTGATCAAATTTGGTGGAATTTTTTGGAAAATTAAGTTATATGGTTTAAGTTTCAGAATTTTAAATGTTTGGAGGGTTATTGACTACGCTGAATTTATTTATATTCATTAAAAGTTTTGAACCCAGTGTTATATTTGAAGAGAATTGGGAATGATGGAGTGAATGATGATGGTGATAAACATTTCCGGTTGTTTCTTGAATTGAAAAGAGTAAAACTTTAGTTGTATATATGCTTAAAAAGTCCAAAGGACTATAAGCCAATGTTGGAGATTGGATCCTTTTTTATTGAGAAATTACTGTAAACTAATGATAAAATCGCAAACCAAAGAATCTTTATCATAAACCCAAATTTTTAGCATAATTATATCTATGTGAATAAATTTGTTCAAATTAAACATAGAAATAAATCATTGGGTTGCCAACCATTAATGGATGTCAACCAATGCAATATATCTCAATATTGATGTCAAAAAGTGTCAAGGTGTGAGAGTGCATTCGAACAAGTACAAGTAGATGTGTTGAAGTCGAGACACCTATAGGATATGGTAATCAAGAGACATTAAGGTATTCCCTTGTTGTTGAAATTTTTCCATTGATGTGTGCAAACTCCAAGGCACTCAAAAAGATCATTGATCTTGGACTCAAATAGGGTGTTGAAGTCGAAGGGTAATATTTGTTGGAAGGTGGGCCTTGAGGAATCCCACATTAGAAAAATTGAGCATAAAACCAATTTATTTGAAGAACCATTGGGACCGACATGAACTTATAGGATTTATTGTGAATCTTTCCCATGATTTTCCTAGTTTTCAAGCAAGACTCGTGTCTAGTTGTGCTAGTTGCTTGGTTTTCACAACTAACTTATTTTTATATTTAATAGTTTAGTCATTTTTTTATCATACTATGTTATCCTACTTTGAAAAATAACATTCTCCTTCAAGTGTAGGATTATTTCCAATGAATCCATGTGCGTAGCTAGATAACAAATATACTCATACTCGGGTTTGAGAAAAATGATTTAAATAGAGCATGAGAGACTAGCTACTTCGGATGTTATGATAAGAAGAGTTGTTGAAGAAGAGAGTGGTGCCTTGGCCTAATGGTTGTCTGGAACCGACGTTCAATATAATCATGATGTTATTGACTCTTTTTCCCATTTAGTCTACTCTATATGTCCTCCTCTAACATGCAATGCAAATATTCTACTGTAGAATGGTTGACCTCTTAAGTGGATGATGGATCTAACGATACACATGACAAGAAATCCTCAGTCTCAGCTTCTAATGGTTTCTTTCCATCTTTTCCAACACCTTGTACAGACCATAATACTTCAGTAATAATTTATTATCCTTGTTAGCTTGCTTGAGGCACATTTTTTTGTATGGTTGTAGTAGTAGAAATACCTAGTCACCTACATCAAAACTTCATTCGCTGTGATGTTGATATCTCAATGTGATCTTCTACTACTTGAACCTTAGAATTTTCTCTTAAATATGATGTGATGGATGGTGGATGATATCCATAAAGTGCCATGCCATAAATGGGGTCATTTTTGCTGCAGTATGGAAGGAAGTATTATACCACCATTCAGCTAGAGGCAACAACTTGACCCATTGTGTTTGTTTATCATATACAAAGAAACGAAGATATCCTTCCAAACATTTTTTTCACTATATTAGTTTTCCCATCAAATTGAGGATGATAAGGTGAGCTATGAGCTAACTGAGTATTCAGACAAGAAAATAATCCCGTCCAAAAATTTCCAGTGAAAATGGGATCTCTGTCACTTACAATAATCTTTGGGTTTCCATGTAGCTTTTGAATTGTTTCTATAAAATGGATGAGATAATTCACAAAAGTGTGCATACTTAGTAAGTCTATAAACTACCACCATGATGACACTCTTTCCTTTGGACTTGGGTAAACCTGTGATAAAATCCATTAAAAGCTCCTCCCAACGTTGACTTGTAATGGATAAAGGTTGTAACAGGCCCATGATCTTACTTGTCTCAACTTTATTTTGTTAGAAAAACAAGCATTCTACCACAAACTTTTGAATATCAAATTTATGGCAATCCCAAAAAAAATCCTTCTGAATCCTATAGTAAGTTTTTAAAAATCCAAAGTACCCTCCTAAGGGAGAGGTGTGCAACTCCAAAAGAATATTTTGTTTGAGTTGGGAATTCTTACAAAGGTATAAGTGATCTTTGTACCATAATGAATCATTTTTCCAGCTAAATGTATCAGATGTCCTGGGATCTTGTTGCAACTTTTGAATGAGTGCCCACACTTCTTCGTCATTCTTCCATTCATCCCTTGCTTCGTTTATCCAATATGGTTGGATGATAGAAATGGCACAAAGAAATGCTTTCACATCCTCATCCTTTCTTGAGAGTGCATCTACAACAAAATTTTGCTTCCCTTTTCTGTAAATGATTTCAAAGTCATAACCCAACATCTTTGTGACCCAATTTTCCTTCTCTTCTGAATATAATCTTTGTTCTAAGAGATATTTAAGATTATCATGATCTGTTTTTACCTTGAAGTGTCTTCCCATTAGGTAAGGTCACTTAGTATTGCTAACATTTCCTTCTCATAAGTAGCTTTGTGTAAATACTTTCCTTTGATTTGCCTACTTTCAAAAGAAATGGATCTTCCTTTTTGCATTAAAACAACACCAATTCCATTTCGTGAGGCATCACATTCCACAATAAAGGTTTTTGTGAGGTCTGGCATAGCTAAGACCGGTGCTTGGCACATTGCCTCTTTAAGATGTTCAAAGGCTTTAGTTTCTTCTGGAGTCCAAAAAAATGCATCTTTCTTCAATAATGTTGTTAGAGGTGCTGATATTCTCCCATAGTTCTTAACAAACTTGCGATAATACCCTGTCAACACGAGAAATCCTGGTAGATTCTTTATGGATGTGGGGATTTTCCATTCCTTAATGGCTTTTATTTTTCTAGGGTCTACCTTAACACCTTCAAGAGATACAATATGACCCAGATATTCCACCTCCTGTACTCCAAAGAAACATTTGGAGGTTCTTGCATATAATTGTTTCTCCTCCAATAGTTTGAGCACCCTGTCAACATGTTGAACAGGATCCTTCCAAGACTTGTAGATTAGTATATCATCAAAAAATACTAACACAAATTTACTAATGAATGGTTTGAAAATGTAATTCATCAAACCTTGAAATGTAGAAGGTGCATTGGTAAGGCCAAAAGGCGTGACCAAAAATTCATAATGACCCTCATGAGTTATAAATGTTGTTTTCAGAATGTCTTTAGTCTTCATTCTAATTTGATGATATCATGAATGAAGATCCAACTTGGTTAATAATGGGGGAATACACTAGTATTATAGGGAGCTAACACTTGTCTAGCATTAGTACGTGGGGGGGTCCTTATAACACCCTGAAAGTATAATTTTTTTAAAGAAACAAATGAAGTACGCTAAAAGTAAAAAAAAATCAAAGAAATAAATGAATTAGCTTCTTCCTTTCCATGAATCAAACTAAAAAAGAAAACATGCATAAAAACACATAAAACAACACAACGAGGCTTTGGAGAAACCCCTACCACAATGGATGCATCATGATAAAACACTTTTCAGAGGGCATTTTTGTGTCTTATTGTTTCTCCTCCCCCATGTCAATAATAAAAGAACTAAGATACCAATGCTCTAATCCCCTTTTAGCACCTCCTCGACAATGATGCCAAGTTTTTGGGGAAAAATATATGTTTATATTTCCAACATTAAATTATTGAACCAAGATTAAAAAAAAAAACACTTAGAGATGCAATCACAATAAATGTAGGATTGAAGCCTAATCTAATGTAATGTTGACTACTACTAAGCAATCAATTTCAACAAACAAATAACATGTGCGTATAAAAAAACAAAAATATTAAATGTTGATAAACATGTCGGGACTAAAATCCATCTGTCCATTCCTTGTCTCAAACCCCTTGTCATATCCCTAGTGTAGAATCTTTTGCTTCTATGAGATAACATTCATGCACTCAATGGTAGGTTTGGTTTGAAATGCAAAGGATTCTAGTTCTAGTATTTAGTTCCCCAAAACCAAATATTGGAAATTGAAATACAAGGAATCAACATATAAAGCAATGTAAGGGGAATGAAAACAAGTAAAGCAATTTGAAAGTGATTCATACTAAACTCAACAAACTAATCCACTTACATTAGAAATTGAAAGTCTTGCAAACTGAGTATAGACAAAGAAAAAATATCAAACATACTTTTAACTTAATTAACAAAGTAAAAGGAAAGCATTACCCAGAGTTGAGGGGTCCTTCCCAACTTGAATAACACTTCCAAGAGAAATTAGATAAGGCTATAGTCATGCACCAAAACTTATAAATCAAGCAACACTCATTGATGAAGAATCAACTTGTTTAGAAGAAGGTAACACACAAGCTTGTTTCCACAAATGAAACTCTTATTCAACTACCATTTCCCAAGAATGTTACATAATGAATGACGAACAACCCCAAATTTGTTCTACATCTAAATATTTCTACAAGAAAAGGATGGATCAAAACCAATCCCCTAAGCTCAAATTTTCCTAAATAGGAGATAAAAAAAAAAGAAAGATAACTTCTAAGACAAATTGGATATCTTGCTTCCCAAAAATAAAAATACATCCCAACAAATCATTTCTATACTTTGCAGATGGCTGAGATTTGTTCCTCCTGCAATCTTGATAGTTGATTTGACATTTTCCTAAAATTTGGGCATTGTTTGTAAATATGGGAGAATTTGTGTATTTTTGGAATATTGGAATTAAATAACCAAGGATACCTCTCAAACCATCTTGAATTTTATAAAATGGCTTAAAATGTAACCAAATTTCCATATTGGGAAGAAAACCATGTTCCAAAAGATTCATCATAATCGCCTCAAAAATTGTACTCGAAGTTGATTGTCTGGAAAATTTTACCTGTAACATTGTTTTAGAGATGGAGCTCCAAACATGCGACCTGGGTGCAGTTTGGGTTTCATAGAATTACCTTGACACCTCAACCTTCAAAAACCCATGTGGTGGAATTTCTTCTATAATGGTGCAAATATGCTAACCATGATTGGGTATTGGAAGTGAATTGTTGGTGCATGAACTAGGCTAATTAATCAATCACTAGAAAATTCAATTTATAATCCATTTAACTCATTAGAGACTTAGAAATTAATGAAAAAAATTAACTTTTATCTAAAAATGCATGTCAAAGGGTGAAAAGGTATTATAAGATAGGAAATATATGGTTATGATTATAGGATATGAGTGGTAAAAAGGTTAAATGAGGTATTGAAAAGTATGACAAAATGGGCGCTCAATAGTAGACATTGACAGAAGAAACATCCTCGCAACAAAAAGAAAAATTAAGGGTCCCAAATCCACTTATTTATCCTCTTCTCCTAATGGTGAAAAAAGAAAAAAAATCAAAGAGTAAGAAGACTAACAAACATTCCAATTGTTGTGAGAAAGATGGATATGAGAAGTCTAAATGTTTTAAGAATATGGAATCCTTGGGAGAAATAATGAACAAGCACAACATTGGTCTTGATTCTTATTCTAAAACCCTTATCATGGATATTCACGTTGTGCTTTTGGATTCTCCTTCAATACAATCTCTACTTCTTCTTCTAATGAGTGGCTTATTGACTTAGGATCATCTTATCATATGGTTATGAATAAAGAAATTTTTTATTCTCTTAACGATTGTAACACCAAACAAATATTTGTTCATGATGATAGATATATTAGTGTTGTAGGGTATGGAAAAATTTAAGTAGATAATGGTCATTACAATGATGCACCATGTTGATGAAAGGAGATTTTGGGGTAAGGCCAATTTCCCCTTTCTTTATAAATTTCGATCCTGAGGCCTGTGGGTTATGGCCCACAAACCTATTAGAAGCGTTTAATCACTCTTTGCCTTAAAAACCCGTGGACTTCAACTCTATTGGGATACACAAGATACATGGAAAATACACGACAGAACACACTTAAACCGAACTTTAAAATTTATACACCTGCAGCCATAATTATCAGTGGGTCCTCTCTTCCAGTCCATTCCTCAGTGCTCTTCATTTACCGATCTTCGATCGGCTGATCTCTGCCATCCATTTCTTCTCTGATCCAATGGCTATCGGCGCACCACTTAATCGGCCCATCATCATATTGCTATTCCATCTCCCCGCTGTCATTTAACTTCATCAAACTGCGATTGCCGATTAAATCTTGACCGTTGATCTAAACTCGATCTGACGGTTGTCGCTTGCTTAATCAACCAAACAGCACGACGATCCTCCACCATCGATCTGCACTCAACAAATCTGATGGTTCACAACGATTTCAAGTGGATAAGTGGCACGGGGATTAACCGCCTGATAAGTGGTTTCTTCTCTCCTCCTCACTGCTATGTGTCCTCCACTGAATGGAATCGGGTGCTCACCCTTCAATACCACTTATGGTTTTGAGGCCACCCGAAAATCCATTTACCACCTTTTAAAATTGTTTTCACTACATAACACCCTCGCGTCTATGCCATGTGATGACCATTGATCTATGAGATCCAACGGATCTCATGCATTCTCTCATTCGTCCGCCATTTGATGGATTTATGCTAAAACTCCCGTTTCTCTGCCATACTCTGTCTTCACACTGTTAACACATCATATATAACAATATTTCGTTGGATTGCCATCAAGCCTTTAAGTGATCGATGGTCAATCAATAATCTACTAAAACTAGATTCTAGCCATCTTCGCATATATATACAAATAACATGAAAAGGCATTATTGCATAAACACACAGGCACATAATTCAACACTGAAACACACACTTTCCTATTATACACGTCATAGTTACATTCTAAGGCATTTCAGCCTTAGTCACAAGTTCTCCTTCGACTACATTGTATCCCACACTCTGTTTTCACCGTTTTTCTATCTGTTGCTCTATATCTCTATCTCTCTATTGAATGCACAGATTCATCCTATATATATAAGGAAACATTGGATCAGATCACTGTGAAGGATCCGATCACATCCTTTCCTCAAAACTCTCAACTGATCACATGCATGGAAAATTACATTTAATTTAAGTCTTCTACAGACTTTATCCATTTCATCAAACTAGCTCTATTTTAATAGAAATGTCCCCTGTTCAGCTCTGATAGTCCACGTCCTCCTTCTTATCCACTTTGGATTCCTCTTTTAATGAAGAGCGTTAGATGCTCCTGCGTCAGACTCCCGAGGCACAAAAATTTATGACCTCCTCGTCATATGCTTCTCCTTATCCTTTGCAATTCTACCCACTTCCCTGTGGAACTACCTTCATGATCTTCTGTGAGCTGCAACCAAACCTCTGTAGTAACAGTCTTCCTCTACTACAAGATACCTCACCAAGCTTTCTCCTGAGCTTAGTCTTTTGGCATCCTTCTGGTTCTCTCCTCTGGAACCATTTGAGCACTCCATGCTCTAGGCTTGCTGCAAGTCTTCTCACCTTTTGTCGTCGTTATCTGCATGACAGTAAGACCATAAACTCTCCAGCTTCATCAACTGTACCTCTTCTCCTTCTGCTTGCACTCCTTCTTCCTTCTCACAGGAAATCCTTTCCTTGCTCTGATACCACTTGATGAAAGGAGATTTTGGGGTAAGGCCAATTCCCATTTTCTTTATAATTTTTTATCCTGAGGCTTGTGTGTTATGGCCCACAAACCTATTGGAAGTGTATTTGAAGCCTTAAGCCTTTTAAACTGAGGCCATTCAACATATCGGATTACATAGGATTACACAGGAAAAGCCCGCTCCGAGCACATAAGTCGAACTTCAAATTTATAAACCCGCGTTCATAAATCACCAGGTCTGCACTTCTTAGTCCATCTCCTTCCACAATGCTCTCTGATCATCAATCAACCCGATCAAATCAAGACTGTCCATTTCTTTCTCCAATCCAATGAACATCGGCACATCGTGCTCTCTGCCAACCCTTCACCTTTGTGATTAAATCACGACCATCGATCTAGCACTCAATCTGATGGTTGTTGATTCAACCAATTAATAAACTTATGTGACAATCCTCCATTGTCGATCTTCCTCCATCAAATCCAATAGTTGACATAGATTTCAGGTGGACAGCAAGCATGAGGATTAACCACTCGATAAAGTGGTTTCCTCTCTCCTCCTCACTGCTACATGTCGCTTGCTGAGTGGAATCGGGTGCTCCCCCTTCAATACCACTTATGGGTTTGAGGCCGCCCAAAATACCACTTCCACTATTTAAAACCCACTCTTCACCAATTATCTTCTATGCTCTTTCACCATTACTGTCCATTGATTTATGAGATCCAACGGATCCTGTGCATTGTTTCTCCAACCTCTGCTTGGACTTGATCTCCTTCTATTGACGAATTTCTGTGTTAAAACACTGGTTTCTACCATACTTTGTTAACACATGACATTCATATAATAGTTAATCGATATCTTTGGATCGCCATTGATCCTTCATTGATCGATGGTCGATCAACAATCTGACAACATACGATTACTCTGTTTATGAAAATACACACAACACACAATATCAACACTTAAACACACTTTTCTATTATACACCGATGATTACAAGCTAAGGCATTTCAGCCTTAGAACAAACTCCCTCTCGACTACATTGTATCTATCTCTAGTTACACAAATTTCTACCTATTACCCTCTTGTCTCTCTCTCCCTCTAAACACGCAAGTTCATCATAACTATATATATAAGGAACAATGGATCCGATCACTGTGAAGGATCCGATCACATCCTTTCCTCAAATCTCTCAATTGTCCCTAACTCTCTCTACATGCATACATATGTGGCAGATTACAGTTAATAAAGTCTTCGAGAGACTTTATCCATTCCATCATTTAAGCTCTATTTTAACATAAATTCTCTGGTTTAGCTCTGATGATCCACGTCCTCCTCCTTCTCCACTTTGGATTCCTTGTTTGATTAAGAGTGTTGGATGCTCCTACATCAGACTCCCGAGGCACAAAAATTTATGACCTCCTGGTCATATGCTTCTCCTTGTCCTTAGCAATTCTACCCACATCTTCAGTGGAACTACCTTCATGATCTTCTATGAACTGCAACTAACCTTTGCAGTAACA
The DNA here is from genome assembly GCA_000404065.3 of Pinus taeda. Lineage (NCBI taxonomy): Eukaryota > Viridiplantae > Streptophyta > Pinopsida > Pinales > Pinaceae > Pinus > Pinus taeda. The sequence continues at coordinate 402,034 of APFE031741149.1, read as the reverse complement.
GTCTTCCTTTGCTACACAATACCTCACCAAGCTTTCTCCTGAGCTTAGTCTTTTGGCATCCTTCTGGTTCTCTCTTTTGGAACCATTTGAACACTCCATGCTCTAGGCTTGCTGCAAGTCTTCTCACCTTCTGTTGTCATTCTCTACATGACAGTAAGACCATAAACTCTCTAGCTTCATCAACTATACCTCTTCTCCTTCTGCTTGCACTCCTTCTTCCTTCTCGCAAGAAATCCTTTCCTTGCTCTGATACCACTTAATGAAAGGAGATTTTGGGGTAAGGTCAATTTTCCCTTTCTTTATAAATTTCGATCCTGACGCTTGTGGGTTATGGCACACAAACCTATCAGAAGTGTTTAATCGCTCTTTTCCTTAAAAACATGTGGACTTCAACTCTATCGGGATACATAGGATACACGGAAAATACATGACCGAACGCACTTAAACCGAACTTCAAAATTTATACACCCGCAACCATAATTATCGGTGGGTCCGCTCTTCCGGTCCATTCCTTAGCGCACTTCATTCACTGATCTCCATTGTCCATTTCTTCTCTGATCCAATGGCTATTGGCGCATCGCTTAATCGGCTCATCGGCATATCGCTATTCCATCTCCCCGCTATCATTTGACTTTGTTGAACCGCGATTGCCGACTAAATCTTGACCGTAGATCTGAACTCAATCTGACAGTTGTTGCTTGCTTGATCAACCAAACAATTCAATTATCCTCCATCGTCGATTTATGCTCAACGAATCTGACAATTCACAACGATTTTGGGTGGACAAGTATCATGGGGATTAACCGCCCAATAAGCAGTTTCTTCTCTCCTCCTCGCTGCTACGTGTCCTCCACTGAATGGAATCAGGTGCTCACCCTTCAATACCACTTATGGTTTTGAGGCCGCCCGAAAATCCATTTACCACCTTTGAAAACTGTTTTCTTTATGTAACACCCTTGCGTCTATGCCATGCAATGACCGTTGATCTATGAGATCCAACAGATCTCATGCATTCTCTCATTCGTCCGCCATTTGATGAATTTACGTTAAAATTCAAGTTTCTCTGCCATACTCTGTCTTCACACTATTAACACGTCATATATAACAATATTTCGTTGGATCGCCATCGATCCTTTAAGTGATCGATGGTCGATCAACAATCTACTAACACTAGATTCTAGCCATGTTCACATATATATACAGATAACACGAAAAGGCATTATTAAATAAACACACAGGCACATAATTCAACACTGAAACACACACTTTCCTATTATACACAGCATAGTTACATTCTAAGGCATTTCAACCTTAGTCACAAGTTCTCCTTCGACGACATTGTATCCCACACTCTATTTTCACCGTTTTTCTATCTATTGCTCTATATCTCTATCTCTCTATTGAACGGGTAGGTTCATCCTATATATATAAGGAAACATTGGATCGGATCACTGTAAAGGATCCGATCACATCCTTTCCTCAAAACTCTCAACTAATTGCATACATGGCATATTACATTTTAATTTAAGTCTTCTAGAGACTTTATCCATTCCATCAAACTATCTCTAATTTAATAGAAATTTCCCCTGTTCAGCTCCAATGGCCCATGTCCTCCTTCTTCTTTGCTTTGGATTCCTCTTTTAATGAAGAGTGTCGGATGCTTCTGCATCACATGCGTTCCAAGTTTTTCCTACAACCTTCTATTAGTATATCAAATCATTCATTCAAGTGAAGGTAAAATAGTAAAATTTTCACTTCACCAAGTTGTAATTAAGGATTTAAAAGATCCTATGCATTCCCTTTCCACTGGAATAGTTGATGATATTACCTGGCTGTATAAGTTTGACAATTTTAGGTCATCACATTTTTCCTTTGTTATTATTGCTCATAGTGATAACTTCAACAAACTTTGTAATGAGTAATTTGGTCATCTAAACTACCACTAACTACAACAACTATGTAATCAAAATATGGTGACTTTTATTCCTCTCATTTCTTATAGAGATGATGATTATGTTGGTTTTATTTTTGACAAATATCATTAGGAAAAAATTGACAAATGTTCCTTTTGGCACGCCTCAACCTCTTTGCTACTTGTTCATAATGATTTGTGTGATCCACTCTCTTCTCCTTCTTTCTCTAGTTTAAATTACTTCTTAACCTTCATTCATGACTTCTCTAAATGTATTTGGGATTATTTCTTGAAACATAAGAGTAAAAGTTTTGACTTGGTCTTGGCCTACAAGGCCCTCATAGAAAAGAAAAATATGGACATCAACTACGACCGTTAAGAATAGATAATGGAAGTGAATATGTAAACAATAAATTCACAACTTATTGCACTGCATAGGGAATTCAAATGCAACATATTGGTCCATATACACTACATCAAAATGGTGTTTATAAAAGAAAGAATCATACATTAAAGGAAATGACTAGTTGTATGATTCAAGCTAAGGGATTAAGATTAAGTCACTTCATTATTGGGTGAAAGTAATCAATTGTGAAAATTGCATTCCCACAAAGGATTTAAGCAATATAACATTAGAAGAAGCATGGACTCACATTTCCGATGAAAAAAGGAAAGGTTTACAACCTAAAAGTCGGAAGTGTATTTTTGTGGGAGATTTTGAAAATGTAATAGGTTATTCACTTCTTCATTCTCACTCCAATGAAATAAACATTAGAAGAGATGTTAAATTTGATGGAAATATTTTAGCCCGTGAACCTAATTCAATGGTTTCTCCCTCTTTATCTTGCAAGCCATCTTCGTCATTTGTGCCACCTTCTCTTCCTATTTTAGTTTCTTTTCCAAATGATGATAGTAAGGATGAAAACCCACCTCTTCCTACTCATATTCCTTCAGATGATTCCATTGAACCTAAACCTACACCAACATCATGGCTTACCAAATTGGTCCATTCAACACATGAAACAACTAGTGACCTTGCAAGTGATCCTACAAATCAAGTCGTACTCATTCATAGTTCTATCAAGCCTCCTCTCTTATCATTAGAGTTTCAGAGACTTGCGATCTGGAAACATTTACAAAATCTTTAAGCCATCCAAATTAGGAAAAAACAATGAATGAAGAATATCATTTCTTAACGGCGAACAATCTTTGGGAACTTGTACCTATTCCAAAAGGAAGAAAAATTGAAAGATGTAAATGGTTATATAGAACTAATTATGCATCAAATGGAAGTGTAGAAAGACATAAGGCCCGATCAATTACTAAAGGGTTATATCAAGTTGAAGGAATTGAATAAAGTGAAACATTTTCCCCTATTTCCAAAATTAATTTTATCTTCCTTGTTCTATCCCTTGCTACCCCACATGGATGTGAGGCCCTTATAATGGACCTTCAATCACCTCCTTGCATGGGGTTCTAGAAGAAGAAAGCAACATTAGACAACCTCCTAGCTATGTTCAAAGTGACTCTAACATTGTTTTCCACCTTAAGCAATTTCTTTATGGTATTAAACAAGTTCCTCGAGCTTGGTATGTAAAAATGGATATATTTCTTCTTGAAATTGGCTTCTCCATATGCCATTATGACCATAATTCCTATACCAAAGTACAAATCCATATCATAATCCTTATTATGAATGTTGATGACTTTATCCTTGCTATTAGTGACCCTAAAAACTTATCCCATGTGAAGTTAAGCCTTAAGAAGAAGTTTGAAATGACGAAGTTAGGATATTTAAAATATTTCCTTGACCTCTAAATATTTCAAACCGAAGGAATTTCTTTTTCCCAATCTAAGTATGCACATGACCTTCTTCACTATTTTCACATGGAATATCGTAAACCAACCCCTTCTCCATTTCAGACTAGAGTTAAACTTATTTCCACTTCTACTACACCCAAAGTTGATGCCACTTTGTACTAGCAGCTAGTTGGTAAACTCTTATATTGACTCATACCGATCTTGATATTTTCTTTGTTGTTGGTAATGTTTTTCTATATATGAAAACACCACATAAAAGTCATTGCAAAGTAGCAAAAATGATACTTTGATATATTTGGGGTATTTTTAAGCTTTGGATACGTTAAAGCTCATGGGGGAATGATTTATTGGTTGGTTTCAATGATTCATATTGGTATAGCACCGTTGATGATCAAAAGTATACTACATGTTATATTTTTAGTCTTGGTTCTAGACCTATCATTTGAGCTTGTAAAAAAAAAACAGGAAATTTCTCTTTCTTCAGTGATTCAGAAGAACACTTTGTAATGGTTAATGTAAGTTAAGAAGCCTTGTGGTGTTAGCATATCCTTTTATAGTTTGAATTCTAGAATAAACATTTGACCATCCTTTGGTGCAACAATTATAGTTCCATCAAGCTCACCAAAGATATAGCTTAGCATCAACACATCAAACACATTGAGCTAAAAATGCACTTCATCAGCGAGCACATTCATGATCAAGCTATTGAAGTGATATTTCTCCTACAGATGATCAAGTTGCTCACAAAGTCTCTTACAATAATGAAGTTTCTAAACTTTGATCCATCTTAGGAGCTTAAGAAATTGTCATTAAGGGAGGATAGACTCTAATGCCTCCTTCCTTCTCCTATTGTGTCACCTTTGTAAATCCTTCAATCCCATCTCATGTTTTTCCTTAAGAGGGGATGCTAGGATATTTAGACACTTCGAATTTAAGAAATTTCAACTTGGTCTAATGTGTTTATTATATAAAGATGTGATTCTTTAGTATGCATTAGTTGCATTATTATTTGATGGTCATGATACTCATACTTTGAAATATTTTGAATCATACTCACCTCCTCTATCTGATCGTAACACTTTGATCTAATGACCACGTTGCTTCTTTTCCATTGCCTTGAATTCTCAAGCCTTGTCAAAAGGTTTAGACTTCTTTGTAACATATATGGTGCATTAATTCTCGATTAAGGATACAAGGTATCAAATGTTATAGGGAAATTGAATTTTGTAATGTATTTTTGTTGGTGAAGCATGTGGGGTATAAGTCCCTCATTTATAGATCAATTAGGCGCTTCTCATTGCTAGGATGACACCAAAGGTAAATGAGATTATGATAATATATTTATTAATGGATCAACATATAACTTAAGGAAATTAAACCTAAATAGGAATAATAACACTCTTCCAACGATATATTTATTAAGAGGTCATCATGTCACTTGAAGGAATTGAACTTAATGGAAATAATAACACTCTTCTCATAACCATGGGGAGTAATGACAATTAACAATATAAAATAAAAATGATATTGGAAAAATTATTAAGTTGATTTGTAATTTCAAAAAATAGCTCATTATTAAAGTATATAACAAAGTTCTACAAATAGAAGCATCAAATGATTAAAGTACTTATGCACCCGTGAAGCGCATTAAATGCTCTATATTGTTTGCCCCTCTTTAAGAAGGTTGATGATGCATCTACACACTAATCAATTTATTTTACTTTTGATTTTCCATCTGCATACCAATCAATTTATTTCAATCAATTTGTTTTACTTTTGATTATGTGCATGCACAATAATCAAGTTATTTTACATTTCATGATTATTATTATTATTATTATTATCCATTTTTAAGGTCACTGCCAAGCCAGATACCAAATTTGTGTATGAGACCCCCTTGTTTGTGGCACAAGGGACCCACCTCCGTGCAGCGATTTGACTGCGAAGTCTACGAAGGCATACATACTCTACCCCCCTCTAGTTTTGAACCTGTGACCTCTTAGGAAGAAACACATGTTCTTAACCATTAGGCTCACTCAAGTTGTATACACGTGCACACTAATGGATTTATTTTACTTTTTATGATGCATATGCACACTATTGAATTTATTTTACTTTTCACAATGTACATGCACACTAATCAATTTATTTTGCTACCAACAAAAAAATTTCAAAACAATTCATTATATCATTTACAAATAATTCCATAAAAAATGAAAATCTAGGTCATGTTTATATGTGGGTTTAAAAATATAATTATTTTACATTATATGTTAATTTAATGAAAAGGTTATATATATATATATGAAATATAAAATAAATATATAAATATAAATAAAAAATCAAATTATATAAAAATAAAAAATCATAAATATATTATTTAAATAAATTCATTTAAAATGACTAAAAATTTAAATTAAAGGTTATGGACGTTTAAAAAGATGGTGATTAAATTCAAAGATGATAATCAAATTTAAGACACTTTTTAATACTAAATTACTAATTCAAAACCAAAAAATACTCTCACTGGCTAAAAATGATATTAACATTTATTTAACACACTTAAATATAACTAATATTTAATATATATTAATTATAATAAAGATATGTATACCACCAATTTGTATAAATTTATCCATATTACTTAAAATAAACGCATACATTCCTTTACGGAAACACCTTTCTTAATGATAAAGATAATATCCCATATAAGCAGGTTTCTTTATATTAAAGATAACTTCCACTTAAAGGAGATAATAATAAAATATCTATAAAGATCTGGATATTTGACTGGCCAGGATTTAACTTAAATGAGAGAAACGAAAATATCTTCACAATTATTTAAAGTAAAAATATCATTATTGTAAAATAAAAAAATATTTTAAACTTGTTATAATTAAAAAATAATAGTTAATGATTAAATATAATTTAATTTAATCAAATAGATTTTGTGTGTTTCGAATATTAACCGTAAAATGACCCAAACAAATCTGATTATACAAATTCGAATATGCTTTTAAATATTCCTGTCGGATTCTGTGAGCACACGAGATACATGGGTGTGGGAAGCTTCCCGAGGCATCTTGGTACTTACCAAGAAATGAAATGATTGAAATGATTACACTAACTTTGACCATGCTGATAATGCACATGCATACCTGTCAATCTATTTTGCTACGGACAAACAAATGACTCCGCAAAAAATGGTAATTCATTGAAAATACTTGTGGATAAAGTTCTATTGATACCAAATTTTTTAGTAAAAAAAGTTTCTCCAGCATCATTATGATAAAATTTGGGAGAATTTTTGGAAAAAGCAAGTTATATTGGTTAAGTTTTAGAATTTTAAATGTTTCGAGGGTTACTAACTACATTGAATTCATTTTTATTCATTAAAAGCTTTAAAATCAGTGTTATACTTGAAGAGAATTGAGGTTGATGGAGTGAATGATGATGTTGGTAAACATTTATTGTTGTTTCCTGACTTGAAAAGAGTAAAACTTTACTTGTATAGATGTTTAAAAAGTCCAAAGGACTTGTTGATGGTGTTGGACCCGCGAACATGTCAGGGGATCTGTTTGGTAAGAAGTCCTAACTAGACCTCAGACAGTTTGGTGTAGGAGTCTCATTAGTGCGTTGTACGGTATCGCTTTGACCGCAGTTGCGCAAAGAGGCAAGTGAGATGTCCTTATTAGTAGCAAGGATGTGACATGCACAACAAGCTAAGGAAGGTGCATGAATGGTTCTAACACACAAAAGGTGGAATGAGTGCGCCCCTTGGAAACCTGTGTAAACACGCAGCTTGGAAGGGAACACATGAACATAGATGCATCACAAACTAGAAGGAAGGTGAACCAACAATCGAAAGTGTTGGTTAAACCAACAACACATTTCAGTAAGATTTATGCATACACATACAGAAAGAGTCTATATATACATGTGTAAGCATACATATACATATATCGTTAGAGTAAACAAGTTAACTAAAATACAATAACAACATATGCATGAAACGTGTTGGCTTTGTTATATTAAGAAGTGAAAGTTCCAATCATACAGTACAACCATGACCAACCACTAGTCTCGATAGCGGAACGTTACAGTCACTACTGCCTGTTCCTCCAAAGAGATGTACTAGCTCTGCACTATGGAGAAGCCAAGGCTCATTACAATACGCTCTAAGCGTTCTCTAAGATACTCCTATCGGAAGCTTGGCTAACCAAAATCCCTTACAATGAGTTATGAGGTACTAAAAATAACAAAGGGTGGGGTGACCCTTGACATTCCCCTTTGTGATTGTTCACCTACCCTCATGACTCTTCAACTACTCTATCACTGTTACATTCAACTATCGACACTTGAACTTCCACTTGACAAGATGCTACATACAATCTGCACATGTACCCATGTGAGACAAAATAAGCTTGAGCAAGCCATGCAAGACATCACTAAGACTCGGACAGTTGTGGGAATACCAACTCTTCGACATCCTCGCGATGATCGACTGTGGCAAACTGATGCCAAGCTTGGTCATCCATGATGGTGTCTGTGCGCTCAATGGTGACATCTTGTTGAAAGCGAACTCTTGCCTCCGTTGCATCCAGGTACACTGATATGGCTCCTCTGTCCAACTCGTCTGATAACATGTGCATCATCGTCTTAAGTGCAGATGGTCCAGCAACATACTAATGCATAGTGTCTATGCTAATCTCCATTTGTGTGTTGGTGACCATGCGCATCAACTTGTCGAAATACATTTTCAGCTCCAGGCAGACGTGCTTCTTGTCTTCACCTCAGTAAGTGTACCATATGGGTGGGATCGCATGCGTGCGCTCAATGACATCCATGCTCCTGAATACCCTTACATGTGATCGACAACACTGCTCACCCAGTCTGCTCCATGCTAGCTGCTAGATGGGTCCATAACCTGTATGGGAGCAGTTTCATCAGTTTGTGCATGTTGTGCCTCATGTTGTGCTTGTTCCCACTGCAACTCCTTATGTTGTCTATGTAGCTCATGTTCTTCCTTGAGTTTCCGCTTCAGCACCTGTAACTCCTTCTCTATTTCTCTCTCTACCTTCGCGCAATCCTCTTGTCGCGTCGTCGCCTCATAGCCTCAATCTCCAAAGCTACTTTCAGCACAAGTGGATCTGCTTGAGCTTGTAACTTTTTTCCGCCTTTGCGCTATCAACAACCTTCCTCTTGCATTTTTCGCATGCAGGTGTGCTACATTCTGTTGCTGCTGATGGTGTTGCTCGTTGTGATGTTGTTGCCATTTCATCTTGATATCCTTGTCTATGAACAACTTGATGTCTTCATAAATAGGCAAGTTCATAGACACTTGATCGACTGCATCCTCATTTGTGCTCTAAATGGTGTCTTCGACTCTACCCTCCTGGAAGCCATTGTACCTGTGCTGCTAAGAGGCAAACGAACACTCGTGATACCTGGAGACATAGAAACACTCATGACAAGTGATCTGTCAGTCAAAAACCAAAACAAACTGGAGGACCGACATGCAATAGAATTGTGTGACTTTTTGGTGAAGATTGCGCAATCTTCACCAGGAGGCTGGGAGACTGACTGCTAAAACTGCACAAGGCATAGTCGGGGCGGTCGGAAGGATGACTTACTATTGGAATTGTGCAATGCACATTCCAGCCTGGCTTACTAAGGACTGAAACTGCGCAATGCACAATTTCAATCAGCAGTGACATGCAAACCAGCAAACTGCATTCCGTAGTTTCTAGGGATAGCAAGGCTGCCTCCCAAAATTGCGCAATGCAAGCCTGGAGGTGAGTGTTGGGCTAGACTTGCGCAATTTTTGGAGGGAAGGCAGAGCCTTGACTTCCAAAAATGCGCAATTCTAGCCGAGTAAGGCAAGGTTTGGAATAAAGCAACCCAGACCTGTCGATGGGTGACTGAAAACATGATAATTCTGAATGCATGGTGCAACTGAGTGTAAACAAAAGTGAATGATCATGTATGCAAACAAGAAGTGCAGGATTCAAAAAATGGGAAAACATGCATGTGTGTCAAACGGGTCGTCGCAACAACGACCGTCGATGCAAAAAAAATGTCATGCATGCGAAAATAGTGAGATGCGAACAAAAACTAAAACGATGCTTCTATAGGCTAACATACATTAAAACAATAATAAGTGCTCATTGAAATCAAGTAGACAACACTCACACAAAGTGAAACACAAAAAGCGACGAAAACACGGCGCAAGGCATGAAAAGCATACTTACCCTAAAACAACTCAGCTGAAAGTGTCGAAGACTCCTCGATGCAATGTGGGATGTCATAGTTGTAAGGTCAATGTGAGGAATGAGCTTTACAGCAACTAGTTCATGAGTTTTGATAAGATCGAGGTTATGACGCACATGCCACAAATTTAGGAAAAAACGACACTTGGCGAGAAGTTTCTAAAATGAGCTTTGCATGTAACCTCCAGCTACTAAAAATAGATCCCTAGATCTATGGATGCCTTTTTCATGCTACCTTTTGCTATTTCGGAAAGAGCAGTCCATGCATGCAAATCAATTTTTCTCAGTCCCAGAGGGAACTATTCAACTTGAAGGCACATGTAACAGCCTCCTTGACTGAGAGGGATTTGCGCAATTTTTAAGAGGAACTAGGTTCACTGTTCTAGAGGGATTGCGCAATTTCTGGGAGGAGTAGGTGACTACTGCCCAGAATTGTGCAATTTATGGGTTGAGTTGTAGTGCTAGGTCAAATTACACAATTTTCCTAAGGAAGATTGTCTGACTGCATTGTGCAATTTTTGAGCCCAGTAGATTTGCACAATTTCTAGAGGGAAGGTTGGTTCCCCTCCAGAATTGCACAATTTTCTAAGGGAGTTGCTCAGCCAGTAACTAGCCCCAGTCTGAAATAGCAACTTGTGAGGGGATTGAAGCAAACTAACATGCACAGGCTAGTAAGCTGCTGAAAAAACAATGAAGCCTATGTACTTGACAGTGCAAGACACACTACTAAGGATGGTTGGTAGGAAGGCTCCAAAATGAAGTTAAAGGAAAATTATGGAGGGTGGTTGTAGCCGCTACAATAGGACTATAAGACGATATTGGAGATTGGATCCTTATTTATTGGGAAATTACTACAAACTAATGATAGAATCACAAACCAAAGAGTCTTCTTCATAAACCCACATTTTTAGAATAATTATATCTATGTGAAGAAATTTGTTGAAGATAAAACATAGAAATAAATCATTGGGCTACCAACCATTAATGGATGTCAACCAATGCAATACAACTCAGTATTAATGTCAAAAAGTGTCAAGGAGTGAGAGAGCATTCCAACAGGTATGAGTAAATGTGTTGAAGTCGAGACACCTGTAGGATATGGAAATCAAGAGACATTAAGGTATTCCCTTGTTGTTGAAATTTTTCCATTGATGTATGCAAACTCCAAGGCACTCAAAAAGATCATTGATCTTGGTCTCAGATAGGGTGTTGAAGTTGAAGGGATAATATTTGTTGGAAGGTGGGCCTTGAGGAATCCCACATAAGAAAAATTGATCATAAAACCAAAATTATTTGAAGAACCATTGGTACTCACATGAACTTATAGAATTTATTGCGAATCTTTCCCATGATTTTCCTAGTTTTCAAGCAAGACTTGTGTCTAGTTGTGCTAGTTGCTTTGTTTTCACAACTAACTTATTTTTATATTTAATAGTTTACTCATTTATTTATCATACTATGCTATCCTACTTTGAAAAATAACATTTTCCTTTAAGTGTAGGATTATTTCCAATGAAGCCATATGTGTAACTAGATAACAAATATACTCATACTCAGGTTTGAGACAAATGCTTTAATGTATACCAAAGCATGAGAGACTAGCTACTTCAGATGTTATGATAAGAAGAGTTGTTGAAGAAGAGAGTGGTTCCTTGGGCTAATGGTTGTTTGGAACCAATGTTCAATATAATCATGATGTTATTGGCTCTTTTTCCCATTTAGTCTGCTCTATATGTCCTCCTCTAACATGCAATGCAAATATTCTACTTTTGAACGATTGTCCTCTTAGGTGAATGATGGATCTAATGATGTACATGTCAAGAACTCCTCAATCTCAACTTCTAATGGTTTCTTTCCATTGAATTCTATCCATGATTATTTTGTCTCCTTAGTAGATAGGAAAGGATGATTAGAGAAGGCTTCTAGATCTTCTTGTAGAGGTCGATCATGGATCTTTTGTTCTTCGATCACTTCTCGAGAAGGAGATATGTTCTCAACTGCTTCAAATATTTAATATTCTTTAGATGAAAATAGTTTTCCAATTGACACTAGGAGTTTAGAAATTATTTGGAGAAAGATTCTTCAAACTCTTGATCAATCTCGAGTTCTTCCTACTAGTTGTTGATTCTTGTTGTTACGCAACCAACTCACAAAATAGAATAAGGGATAGATCAACGACTTCAAAATTAGCCTATTTGAGGGGGCAACCTTCTTTACATTACACAGATGAACAAGTCTTAGATGATAAAAAAAAACCTCCTTTCTATATATAAGAGTCTAAGGGGTCACAATATAATTAGAGCTGACATAACAATAATAATGTAAGGGCACAACAATAATAATAGTGGGCTTCTATGGGGCACAATAATAACAATATGGGGACAATAGGGGCACAACAATAACAATAAGGGGCTACAATGACAATAATAATGGGGAATACACTAGTATTATAGGGACCTAACATGCTTCTCTCCTTCAAAAAAGTGTTGTCCTCAACACTTGAGTAGTTATGGATGATTCCGTATAAAATTCTCATCTTCCCATGTGGAATCTTCAATGAGTAAGTCCTTCCACTTGATGAGATACTCTGAAATTAATCGATTTCGTGGTTGTCGAGTTCTTGCTTCTGTGACTACTTCAAGTTCCAATATGATTTTTCCTTCCTTGTCAAGTTCCAGCAATATTGTTTGAACTGGGAGCTTGTCACCTATAACCTTCTTTAAGCATGAAACATGGAAAATTGGGTGCACTCGGGAAGATGCAGGAAGCTCCAATTTGTATACCATAGTACCAATCTTTTGCAACACCTTGTACAGACCATAATACTTTGGTGATAATTTATTATCCTTTTTAGCTTGATTGAGGGACATTTGTTTGTATGGATGTAGTCGTAGAAATACACAGTCACCTACATCAAAACTTATTTCGCTGCGATGTTGATCTAGTTGTTGTTTCATTCTATTCTGCACCAAAGTTAGGTTATCCTTTAAGAGTTGGAGAACTTGTTGTTGATGCTTGATGTGATCTTACACTACTTGAACCTTAGAGTTTTCTCTTAAAGATGATGTGATGGACGGTAGATCATATCCATAAAGTGCCACAAATGGGGTCATTTTTGCTGCAATATGGAAGGAAGTATTATACCACCATTCAACCAGAGGCAACCACTTGACCCATTGTCTCTGTTTATCAGATACAAAGCAACGAAGATATCCTTCCAAACATTTTTTCACTATATCAGTTTGCCTGTCAAATTGAGGATGATAAGATGAGCTATGAGCTAACTGAGTACCCAGACAAGAAAATAATTTTGTCCAAAAATTTCCAGTGAAAATGGGATCTTTGTTGCTTACAATAGTATTTGGATTTCCATGTAGCTTTTGAATTGTTTCCATAAAATGAAAGAGATAATTCCCAAAAAGTGTGTATACTTAGTAATTCTATCAACGACCACCATGATGACACTCTTTCCTTCGGACTTGGGTAAATCTATGATAAAATCCATTAAACCTCCTCCCAACATTGACTTGGAATGGATAAAGGTTGTAACAGGCCCAGGATCTTAATTGTCTCAACTTTATTTTGTTGGAAAACCAAGTATTCCGCCACAAACTTTTGAATATCAGATTTAAGGCCATCCTAAAAGAAATCATTCTTAATCCTATAGTAAGCTTTTAAAAATCCTAAGTGCCCTCCTAAGAAAGAGGTCTGCAACTCCAGAAGAATCTTTTGTTTGATTTGGGAATTCTTACAGAGGTATAAGCGATATTTGTACCATAATGAATCATTTTTCCAGTTAAATGTATCATATGTCCTATGATCTTGCTGTAACTTTTGAATGAGTGCCCACACTTCTGCGTCATTCTTCCATTCATCCCCTACTTCGTTTATCCAATTTCGTTGGATGATAGAAATGGCACAAAGCAATGCTTTCACATCCTCATCCTTTCCTGAGAGTGCATCTAAAACAAAAATTTTCTTCCCTTTTCTGTAGATGATTTCAAAGTCATAACCCAACGTCTTTATGACCCATTTTTTCTTCTCTTCTGAAGATAATATTTGTTCTAAAAAGTATTTAAGACTATCATGATCTCTTTTTACCTTAAAGTGTCTTCCCATTAGGTAGGGTCACCATTTCTTGAGTGCATGTAGTATTTTCAACATTTCCTTCTCATAAGTAGCTTTGTGTAAATACTTTCCTTTGATTGGACGACTTTCAAAAGCAATGGGTCTTCCTTCTTGCATTAAAACAACACCAATTCCATTTCTTGAGGCATTACATTCCACAATAAAGGTTTTTGTGAAGTCTAGCGTAGCTAAGGCCGGTGCTTGGCACATTTCCTCTTTAACATGTTCAAAGGCCTTAGTTTCTTCTAGAGTCCAAGAAAATGCATCTTTCTTCAATAATTTTGTTAGAGGTGTTGATATTCTCCCATAATTCTTAACAAACTTGTGATAATACCTTGTAAACCCGAGAAATCCCAGTAGATGCTTTATGGATGTGTGTATTTTCCATTCCTTAATGGCTTTAATTTTTCTAGGGTCTACCTTAACACCTTCATGAAGTACAATATGACCCAGATATTCCACCTCCTGTACTCCAAAGAAACATTTGGAGGTTTTTGCATATAATTGTTTCTCCTCCAATATTTTGAGCACCTTGTCAACATGTTGAAGATGATCCTTCCAAGACTTGTTGTATATTAGTATATCATCAAAAAATACTAACACAAATTTTCTAAGGAAGGGTTTCAAAATGGAATTCATCAAACATTGAAATGTAGAAGGTGCAATGGTAAGGCCAAAAAAGGCAAGACCAAAAATTCATAATGACCCTCATGAGTTCTAAATGTTGTTTTTAGAATGTCTTTAGTCTTCATTATGATTTGATGATATCCTGAACGATGATCCAACTTGGTTAATAATGGGGGAATACACTAGTATTATAGAGACCTAACACTTGTCTTGCATTAGTACGTGGGGGGTTTCTTACAACACCCTGAAAATATATTTTTTTAAAGAAATAAATGAAGTATGCTAAAAGAAAAAAAAAATCAACAAAATACTTGTCATGCACTTGGACTCCCTCACACTACTAATATTTGTCGTCACAAGTAACCTATTCATCATGAGTTAGCTTCTTCCTTTCCATGAATCAAACTAAAAAAAGAAAACATTCATAAAAACACACAAAACAACACGTCGAGGCTTTGGAGAAACCCCTACCATAGTGGATGCATCATGATAAAACACTTTTCAAAGGGCATCTTTGTGTCTTACTGTTTCTCCTCCCCCATGTCAATAAGAAAAGAACTAATCTACCAATGCTCTAATCCCCTTTTAGCACATCCTTGGCAACAAAGTTGAATTTTTTGGGAAAAGTATATGTTTATATTTCCAACATTAAATTATTGAACCAAAATAAAATAAAATAACTTAGAGATGCAATCACAATAAATGTAGGATTAAAGCCTAAATCTAATGTAATCTTGCCCCATTGTAGAGTGTGTTGTAATCCTGTTTGTTCCATGGGGGACAAGCTTTTGAAGGCCCAAAAGCAAAAGAATGCGAGCTTCCTAGTGAGATGGAGGATACTCAATAGGTTGCTTCTAAAGGGTATTTACAGTTTCTTTGAGTTGCCTTATGAGCTGAGCTATTACGTTTTGGGTTGATCCAGATTTATCATTGAAAATTTTGTTATTGTGTTCTTTCCAGACATTTGAGATCAAAAAGCCTGGGATCAAAGGCCATGCTATGTTGACTGTCTCATTCTCATAAAGTTTTTTCCTCCAATTCTTTAAAGTTTTAGAGATGTCGTTTTCATCCCGGTCAATTTGCCTAAAGATAGAGGCAACCCAGTTCCATAAGGTCGAGGTGAATGTGCAGAGGTTAAGAAGGTGATCCATCGTTTCTTCCTGAAGACCACATAATTGGCATCTAGATGGTCCAGCAAATCCTTTCTTTCTAAGATTTTCCCAAGTCAGAATCTTTTTTCTGTTGCACCATCCACACAAATAGCTTGATTTTCATCCAGTGAGGGTTCTTCCATAGGTCCTTCCATATTTTATCAAGGTTTGTCAAATTATGTCCAGTGGAAATTTCTTTGGCTTCTTTGAGGTTGAAGTTGCCCTCACTGTTTCTTCCCCATCTAAGTTTATTTGTGAAAGTTGAGATCAAAATTTTCCTCTTCTCCAGGATTGTTGCAAGAGCTTCAGCCTGGGCCTTCAGAGGAGTCTCTTCACTATAAACTGGTACCTTCCATGTTCTCCATTTATTATTGTTCCTTGTTTGATCCCAATAGTCACTAACCTTTTTTAGTCCTTTGTTGACAATATCATCTCTGAGAATATCCAGTCCTTCTCTGCATAAATTGGGTTCTTGCTGCCAGTTATCCTCCCAAAACCAGGCTAGGTTCCCATTTCCAATCTCCCAGAAACTATGTTTCTGAACTAATGCTCTATTCTCCCCGGCATTGTCCTAGATATGGGAGCCCCTGATGTGTCTGGTCATTCTAATATGGTCCCATTCTTGCTAGTCCTTTGCATATTTCTGTTTCCAAAGCTTGGCCCATGGGTTTCTTGTTTCCTTCAGCCATCTCCACCAAATTTTGCCCCCCAAAACTTTGTTGAGAGTATCCGGGTCATGGAGCCCTAGACCCCCATGAGTTTTGGGTTTGCATAGTTTGTCCCAAGCTACCAGAGCCCATTTCTTTTTTTCCTCCCCTTTTCCCTGAAGAAAATCTCTTTGAATGTTCCTGATTTGTTGTACTTCTCCTCTAGGGATAGGAAGAGCCGAAAACATGTGGATTGGAATAGTTTGTAGGACCGCCTTTGTGAGAACTAGCCTACCTGCTAGATTTAGAGATCTGCTTGTCCATTTGCTAACTTTGTCCTTCAGTTTATTAGTCAGTGGCTCCCAAACTTACTTGCTCAGAGGTTTGTTCATGAGAGGTATTCCCAGATATTTGGAGGGAAGATGATCTCTCTGAAAGCCAAGAATTCTGGAGAGGTTTCTCTGAATAGCAATATTAGTGTTAAAAAAGAATACTTTTGATTTTGTGAGACTTACCTCTGTACCAACTGCCATAGAAAAATCTTGTAGAATTTGTTTGAAAGCTTTGGCTTCCTTGACAGTAGGTGTGCTCTATAGCATGGTGCCATCTACAAATTGCTGATGAGTCAAAGAGTCTCTGTCCTGGGTAAGCTTGAGACGTTGGATTCTACCTTCCCCCTTGGATGAAATGATTGCTTTGCCTAATCCTTCCATCATAAGGATGAAGAGAAAGGGAGAGAGTGGATCCCCTTGCTTGAGACCCCTAGAGGGCCGAAAAGACTTGGAAGGAGAACCATTGAGAAGGATAGAAAGGCTAGCAGATGTTACCAGAGCCATTACCCATCTAATCCAATTATGGTCAAAGCCATACGCTTTTAGAACTTCTCTGATGCATGACCAACTTAGTTTGTCATAAGCTTTCGCTAGGTAAAGTTGTACGATCATACCTGCTTTCTTATTATTCTTGAGAGAGTGCACTATCTCATGAGCTTGAATGATATTATTGAGGATTTGCCTTCCTTCCACATATCCAGTTTGTTCCTCAGACACGAGAGTAGGAAGAAGGGGCTTGAGTCTATTTGCAATAACTTTAGAGATAATTTTGTAAACTACATTACAGAGGGCTATGGGTCTGAATCGGTCTGGCGTCATTTCTTTATCCTGCTTAGGAATTAGGGCTATGAAGGAGGCATTCAACGCTTTTAGGATTGTTTTTGAGATTCTTGAATCCTCCACCACCTCCAGTATGTCATGTTTGACTATTTCCCAGCCTGCCTTGAAGAATTCTACGTTGAAACCATCAGGGCCTGGAGCTTTCCCATTGTGCATCTCTTTAATTACTTCTTTCACCTCCTCTTCCATCACTAGCATGTTGAGATTATAATTATCTTCCCTGGTCACCAGTTTTGGAATGTGCTGAGTAAATCTTTTAATAAATAGAGATCTGTCTAAGATAGGCTCCTCTGCAATATTTTGAAAATATTGTACCAGAATGGATTCAATATCTTTGTGTGTGCTCAGCTCTATCCCTTGAGGATCTATGAGTTTTATAATCTAGTTATGAGCCCCATGTTCCATGGTAGATTTGTGGAAAAACCTTGCATTTCTTTCTCCTTCTTTAAGCCATTGCACTCCTAATTTCTGCTTCTAGAAGATTTCTTCCTACTGACATCTATTGTCCCATTCCTATTGGAGAGAGTCAGCTTGCAATTTCCTATCCTCAGTGAAACCTTCCTTGATGAGAATTTGGTTAATTTTTTGTAACTTTTGTTCCACTTCTTTTTTGGCTTTAAAAATATTGCCAAACTCATTTTTGTTCCATTCTTTAAGTTTGACCTTTATGCGTTTGAGTCTTTGTTGCAAAAGGAACATTTACGTGCCTTGAATGGGCAAGTCTTCCTTCCACCATTTACCAACATTGGTGATGAAGTCAGGGTGAGTAAGCCAAGCATTTTCAAACCTAAAAGGTCTGTTCCTTGGAGTGCCAATAAAATAAGCCTCTAACTGAATAGGCCAGTGATCTGATCCTCCAAAAGGAAGGATAAAAGCATTCAAGTTAGGGCCAGAGAGAAAGAGGTTCTCCGAGATGATGAATCTATCTAGTTTTGAGGAAAATTGGGAAGCTCCTCCCCTCTTATCGTTCCATGTGAAGGTACCATTTGATGTTTCCAAGTCCACTAGCCTCATGTCGATTAAGAAGTTTTGGAAAGCAATAGAGTCTCTTCCTATTGTTCTGGTTCCTCCTTTTTTTTTTCTATGAGAGATTTGATCATGTTGAAATCTCCACCCAAAATCTAGGGCATTACTGGGTGTCTCTCCCTAAGCTACTCAAGTGAAGTGAGAAGCTTGAGTTTGTCTTCAGGTTTTTGAGGACCATAGACATTTGTGACCATATATATTTCTTGGTCACCCAAAGATTGGATAACCATTGAAAGGTAGTTTCTGGAAGCTTTAGCATCCAGAATTCCAAATTTCTGAGGGTTCCAAAGAGTAAGAATCCCACCCACTATATTATTGGCTTTGACTTCTAGGTGCTAATATTTACTAAGCCATTTGCTATGAATCTCCTGGACTTTATCTATGGAACATTTTTTTTCCTGTATAAACACCATATCTGTGTTTTCTTATTTTATTCTGTTGCTGAGATTTCTTTGTTTTATTTTACTTCCTAGACCCCTAATATTCCAGGTTGCGAGCTTCATAATGATGGGCTTTTAAATGAGTAACTGGTGAAATCTTTCATCTTACCTGAGTTGAGCATGAGTTTCCCACACTCTGCTAACAACTCATTTTGTCTCTTCCTTCCTCTTTTCTTGCCTGGGTTCTTGGCCGAGTGTCCTGACGCTTCCTCCATTGATTTAACCCCTCTATGATCCTGGCTATCATGGTTTCTTTTGACTCCAGTGGTTTTTGTCTTAGATATCTAGAGGAAGAGATGTTTTACTCTGTCAAACTCCTCTTGTGGTAGGGAGTCTATCCTTTTGTTGGTTCCCTGGTCTAAGAATTTTTCTAGATCAAGATTCTCCCTCTCAAGAATCTCCTGTAGTTCATGGTCCTCTATTCCAACTTCACTTGGGGTCATCTCCTGGTCCCTGCTTGATTCCATATTGCTTGGTATAGTCTCCTTTTGTTCATTTTTTTCTTGTCTTATTTCCATACTGTCCTCCTTTCCTTCTCTGTGGGATGGTTGTTTGGTGTATCGTCTTTTCGAGTGTTCCCTCCTTCTTCTTCTAAAATCTCAAAACTGTTGCGACTTGGTATCTTGTTCTCACTGGGTTTCTTTTGGTACTTTCTTCCCCCTCCTTTCCTTCTGCCTCCCATCTTGGTGAATCCTTCAAGATCTTTACCTGTATTGGTTCTCGGATTATCCTCCCTTTTGTTTTGTGGGTAGTCCCTAAAGAGATGCCCATTTTCATGACATTTCTGACATCTAAAAGGGACATGTTCATAGTCCACCGCCTGTAACCATTCCTCATCGTGCACTTCTAAGACAACTTCATCCGGGAGTGCTCACGATAGATCCATTTCCACACATATTCGTGCGAAGGAGGTGTATTTACCTCGCAGAGTTGCCTCTGATATTCTTAGAAAATGTCCTAATTTATTTCCTATTGCTTTTAAGGATTCAGGCAGCCAATAATCTAAAGGTAAGGAGTATAGTCTTATCCATACCGGGACCGATGTGAACATTTCTCATTCCGGGACAAAGTTCATCACCCAGGGCCACATGTATAGGCCTACAACAACATAGAAATAGGGTCCTCCTTCAAACACTCTGTCCTTGTCCTCTAGGCTAGTGAAAACCACTATGAAGAAACCCTTGGACCCTAGATGCAGATTTATTTCTCCCTTTGGTTTATAGTTGTTTCTTATCCATGTGTATAGATTCTTCTCTGTAGGCCATATACCCATAAACTTTCATATAATATCATAAGCTGCCATGTGATCTCTATGCATCTGCAGTGCAGGATCATTCAGAACCACCTAGGGTTTGATGGTTGACTTGGGTTTACAGGCACCTGTTGCAGATTTGTAATCATTTCTCTAACTATTTTCCCATGGTCTCTCCTCCCTTCTAACCTCCCCGTGAGTCTCTTCCTATTCATCGGAATTGCTGCTTTCCAATTGTTTTGTGTTTGTCTTCTTTTTTCCTGCCTCTAAGGGTTTCTTGAAACCATTCAGAATCATTTCCTTGCTTCTATTTGATACGAAATTATTGTAGGAGGGAGTGGAACTCCCTCCTCCTAACCCCTTCATTACTACCAGCTCGCTCCATCTGTTGCTCCTTGTTCTAAACCCTAACTCCTTTTGTCACTCCCTCGATCGAAATATCGGCTCAAAAGGAGATATGTTCTCAACTGATTCAAATATTTAATATTATTTAGATGCAAATAGTTTTCCAATTGACGCTAGGAGTTTAGAAATTCTTTGGAGAAAGATTCTTCAAACTCTTGATCAATTTCGAGTTCTTCCTACTAGTTGTTGATTCTTGTTGTTATGCAACCAACTCACAAAATAGAATACGAGATAGATCAACGACTTCAAAATTATCCTCTTTGAGGGGGCAACCTTCTTTACATTACACAAATGAATAAGTCTTAGATGATACAAAAAAATACATAAATAAATAAAAACCTCCTTTCTATATATAAGAGTCTAAGGGGTAACAATATAATTAGAGCTGACATAAAAATAATAATGTAAGGGCACAACAATAACAATAGTGGGATTCTATGGGGCACAATAATAACAATATGGGGATAATAGGGGCACAACAATAACAATAAGGGGCTACAATGACAATAATAATGGGGAATACACTAGTATTATAGGAACCTAACACGCCCCTCTCGTTCAAAAAAGTGTTGTCCTCAACACTTGAGTAGTTATGGATGATTCGTTATAAAATTCTCATCTTCCCATGTGGAACCTTCAGTGGGTAAGTTCTTCCACTTGATGAGATACTCTGAAATTGATCGATTTCGTGGTTGTCGAGTTCTTGTTTCTATGACTACTTCAGGTTCCAATATGATTTTTCCTTCCTCGTCAAGTTCCAGAAATATTATTTGAACTGGGAGCTTGTCACCTATAACCTTCTTTAAGCATGAAACATGGAAAACTGGGTGCACTTGGGAAGATGCAGGAAACTCCAATTTGTATACCATAGTACCAATCTATTGCAACACCTTGTACAAACCATAATACTTTGGTGATAATTTATTATCCTTTTTAGCTTGATTGAGGGACATTTGTTTGTATGGATGTAGTCGTCGAAATACCCAATCACCTACATCAAAACTTCTTTCATTGCGATGTTGATCTCGTTGTTGTTTCATTCTATTTTGCACCAAAGTTAGGTTATCCTTTAAGAGTTGGAGAACTTGTTGTTGCTGCTCGATGTGATCTTCCACTGCTTGAACCTTAGAATTTTCTCTTAAATATGATGTGAGGGATGGTGGATCATACCCATAAAGTGCCATAAATGGGGTCATTTTTGTTGCTGTATGGAAGGAAGTGTTATACCACCATTCAGCCGGAGGCAACCATTTGACCCATTGTCTCTGTTTATCAGATACAAAGCAACGAAGATATCCTTGCAAACATTTGTTTACTATCTCAGTTTGCCCATTAGATTGAGGATGAAAAGATGAGCTATGAGCTAACTGAGTACCAAGACAAGAATATAATTCTGTCCAAAAATTTCCAGTGAAAATGGGATCTCTATCACTTACAATAATCTTTGGATTTCCATGTAGCTTTTGAATTGCTTCCATAAATGCCGTGGAAACTGTACTGGATTTAAATGGATGTGATAATGCACAAAAGTGTGCATACTTGGTAAGTCTGTCAACTACCACCATGATGACACTCTTTCCCTCAGAATTGGGTAAACCTGTGATAAAATCCATTGAAACCTCCTCCCAACATTGGCTTGTAATGGATAAAGGTTGTAATAGACACGATGTCTTAATTGTTTCAACTTTATTTTGTTGGCAAACCAAACATTCCGCCACAAACTTTTTAATATCTGATTTAAGGCCATCCCAAAAAAATTCCTTCTTAACCATATGGTAAGTTTTTAAAAATCCTGAGTGCCCTCCTAAGGGAGAAGTGTTAAATTCCATAAGAATCTTTTGTTTTAGCTGGGAATTCTTACAGAGGTATAAGCGATATTTGTACCATAACGAGTCATTTTTCCAGCTAAATGTATCAGACGTACTGGAATCTTGTTGTAGCTTTCGAATAAGTGCCCATAGTTCTTCGTCATTCTTCCATTCCTCCCTTGTTTCATTTATCCAATCTGGTTGGATAATAGAAATGGCACACAACAATGCTTCCACATCCTCATCCTTTCTTGAGAATGCATCTTCCACCACATTTTGCTTCCCTTTTTTGTAGATGATTTCAAAGTCATAACCCAACATCTTTGTGACCCACTTTTGTTGCTCTTCAGAGGATAATCTTTGTTCTAAAAAGTATTTAAGGCTATCATGATCCGTTTTTATTTTGAAGTGTCTTCCCATTAGGTAGGGTCGCCATTTCTTAAGTGCATGGAGTATTGCCAACATTTCCTTCTCATAAATAGCTTTGTGTAAAAAATTTCCCTTGATTGGACGACTTTCAAAAGCAATGGGTCTTTCATCTTGCATTAGAAAAACACCAATTCCATTTCCTGAAGCATCACATTCCATAATAAAGGTTTTTTTGAAGTTCGGTGTAGCTAAGACCGATGCTTGGCACATTCCTCTTTAAGATGTTCGAAGGCCTTTGTTGCTTCCGGAGTCCATGAAAATGCATCTTTCTTCAATAATGTTGTTAGAGGTGCTGCTATTCCCCATAATTCTTAACAAACTTGCGATAATACCCTGTCAACCTGAGAAATCCTCGCAGATGCTTTATGGATGTGGGGAGGATTTTCCATTCCTTAATGGCTTTAATTTTGCTTGGGTCTACCTTAAATCCTTCATGAGATACAATATGACCCAAATATTCCACCTCCTGGACTCCAAAGAAACATTTGGATCTTTCTGCATATAATTGTTGTTGACACCTAATCCGAAACGGATGGGTGAACTGGACAGTCATCAAGAAGATGAACTGATCCATCATGTTTATGTATATAAGTATGTGTTAGCTAATGAATAAGATATCAGTTTTTCTCCCGCTCATTCTGGAGTTACCCTGGCCTGACATGGTATCAGAGCACAGGTCCCAGAAATAGTTGTAACTCCTGCTGTCCTGAGAGCTGCTCAGTCGTGAGCGCTACTCTGACATTGACTGCACTATAAGTGTTTTTCATTCAACGCACGCTGCCTGAGGGAGGTCGGAGCATTTCAATTCGAATAATAGCGCTGTCTGCTGCCCCTTCTGTTACGCCGCACCTGTTACGCTGAGCTTTCTCACCTGGACAAGGTATGTAACGTTTGAAACCTGTGATGAGAACCTGTGTATGGTATTTTGGGAGTTTGATTATGTAAAGTTTGAAACCTGTGATGAGAACCTGCATATGGTATTTTGGAAGTTTGATTATGTAACGTTTGAAACCTGAGATGAGAACCTGCGTGTGGTCAATGGTATGAAACCTGCATATTGCGTATGGTATGAAACCTGCGATGAGAACCTGCGTGTGGCTAGCCCGAAGTTAAGCGCCAAGCCAAGTCGAGGAGGAGGAGAGTATAGCGCACAACGTGTGGTCGAAGAGTTACTTGCCTGCCAAGATCTCGGCAATGAAACCTGCGTATGGTATCAGAGGCACCATATTCAAAATAAAAGGATTGATGCCGAATCTGTAGCGTTCATTGTGTAGCATTCATTGTGTATCAGAGTTCATTGTGTAGCGTTTCAAAGAAATTTCGAGTCTTTTTTCGAAGAGTTCATTGTGTAATGTTTCAAAGAACTTTCGAGTCTTTTTTCGAAGAGTTCATTGTCTAATGTTTCAAAGAACTTTCGAGTCTTTTTTCTAAGAGTTCATTGTGTAGCGTATCGAAGGAAACCTTGTGAGGCGAATTGTCTCCCATACCCCTTTGCCATGCAGTCCGATCATCCATGTCAATGACGTCCCTCCAGTGGAGATGGCCACAAATAATATGAAACACTCAGCTGCTATGTGATTTCAGATCGTTTTTTCCCTTCCAAATCCTGGACGATATCTGAACTCGATTCTTATTTCCCCAAACAAATGTTTACAGAAGAACAATATATATTATAGTGAAGCGCTCAAACATTTTTTTGTTGTGATACATGTAGCAGAATTTTGAATATGGTGTTATATATGGTGATTTTTGCAGAGATATATATATGGTGATATATGTAGCAGAATTTTAAATGATTTTTTTCTCCATATCAAAATCATTTTTTAAAGCAGCGGAAGTTTTTTAAGAGCAAAATTTTTTTTTCGCCATCAGAATATATCAGCAAGAGTTTTTTTTATATCAGCATAAGCATCCTTTTACAGAATGCATTCAATCATCTCTATGATAGGAATAGTTCTCACTGGCAAGGAGAACTATCCTGACTGGTCCCGGATGGTACAACACACCCTCATTTTCAATGAGCTGTGGAAAGGAGTGTGTGTCGGAGAAGGAGACAGTGACCCAGAAAAGCCTACATCAGACAAAGAGCTTGCCATCTGGGAAAACAAGAACAACAAAGCGTAT
>APFE031741149.1:337666-376813 GCA_000404065.3 Pinus taeda | reverse complement strand
AAAAAAAGTTAAACAAATATTCATATAGCTCATTTTACAATTTTATTATTGTTTGGAGTACATACAACAAATCATGATATTAAGATATTTTATTAAACTAAGCGACATGGAATATTAAGCTATATAGCCTTGTTGTATAGCTCACAACAAACAAACAAAACAATAAAATATCATAATGCATTAATTAATATTCTATACTAGCAAAAAAAAATTAAAAAATCGTCAAAATAATTCAATATGAATTGAACATTACATGGATATAACTATAATTAAATTAAACCACATTTTATTATATGAAAAAGAATAAGTTAGAGACTTAGTTAATTATTAAATTTTAATAATGTTTTCAACTATATTGAAATATCTTTCTTCTCCAATCTGTTTTCATCTTTCACATCTTATCATTTTATTTTCTTGGATTTTTCTAGAGCGTCAACTATATTGATCTAACTCTAGATAGAACCCATAAGTGGAAGTGTCAAATACCTTAACCAACCTTCCTAATGTTATGCAACCGGATCACAAAAGAAAAGAAAAGATAGGTCAATGAATTGAAAATTAGCCTCTTCAAGGGGGCAACCTCCTTTACATCACATAAATAAATGATGATACAAATAACAAGACCTACTTGGTATATATAGGAGTCTAAGGGGTCACAATATAATCAGAGCCTACATAACAAAAATAATAATATAAGGGCACAACATTGACAATAGTAGGCTTCTATGGGACACAAAAATAACAATATGGGGGCTACATTGGTACAACAATAACAATAAGGGGGATACACTAACAATAACAATAAGGATACTACACTAGTATTATAGGGACTTAACATGCCCCTCTCCTTCAAAAAAGTGTTGTTTACAACACTTGAGTAGTTCTCGATGTTTCTATATAAATTTCTCATCTTTCCATGTGGAATCTTCAATGGGTAAGTCCTTCCACTTAATGAGATACTCTGAAATTGAACAATTTCGTAGTTTTCGGGTTCTTGTTTTCATGACTGCTTCAGGCTCCAATATGATTTTTCCTTCTTCGTCAAGTTATGGCAATATTGTTTGAACTAGAAGATTGTCACCAATAAACTTATTTAAGCATGAAACATGGAAAATTGGGTGTATCGGGAAGATGTAGGAAACTCCAATTTGTATGTAATAGTACCAATATTTTGCAACACCTTGTAAGGACCATAGTACTTGGGTGATAATTTATTATCCTTCTTAGCTTGCTTGAGGGGCATTTGTTCGTATGGTGAAATACTCAATTGCCTACGTCAAAACTTCTTTTGTTGCGATGTTGATCTACCTATTGTTTAATTCAATTTTGCACTAAAGTTAGGATATCCTTTAAGAGTTTGAGAACTTGTTATTGATGCTCAATGCGATCTTCCACTGCTTGAACCTTAGAATTTCCTCTCAAAGATGATGTGATGGATTGTGGATGATATCCATAAAGTGCCATAAATGGGGTCATTTTTGCTGCAGTATGGAAGGAAGTGTTATACCACCATTCAACCATAGGTAACCACTTGACCCATGGTGTTTGTTTATCAGCTACAAAGCAACGAGGATATCCTTCGAAACATTTGTTCACTATCTCAATTTTCTCATCAGATTGAGGATGCTAAGATGAGTTATGAGCTAATTGAGTTCCAAGATAAGAAAATAATTCCTTCCAAAGATTTCCAGTGAAAATGGGATCTCTCTCACTTACAATAATTTTTGGGTTTCCATATAGCTTTTGAATTGTTTCCATAATGTAGTAGCAACTATACTAGCTTCAAAAGGATGATATAATGCACAAAGGTGTGCATACTTGGTAAGTCTATCAACTACTACTATGATGAAACTCTTTCCTTTGGAATTGGCTAAACCTGTGATAAAATCCATTGAGAGCTCCTCCCAATGCTGACTTGGAATGGCTAAAGGTTGTAAGAGACCTAAGGTCTGAATTGTCTCAACTTTATTTTGTTGGAAAACCAAACATTATACCACAAACTTCTGAATATCAAATTTAAAGCCATCCCAAAAAAATACTTCTTGATAATGTGATAAGTTTTTAAAAATCTGGAGTGCCCTCCTAAAGGGGAGGTGTGCAATTCCAAAAGAATCTTTTGTTTGAGTTGAGAATTCTTAGATAGATATAAGCAATCTGTGTACTATAATGAATCATTTTTCTAGATAAATTAATAAGATGTATTGGGATCTTGTTGTAACTTTTGAATGAGTGTCCACACCTCTTCGTAATTCTTCCATTCATCCCTTGCTTCAGTTATCCAACTAGATTGGATAATATAAATGACAAAAATCAATGTTTCCACATCTTCATCCTTTCTTGAGAGTGCATATGCAACATTTTGCTTTCCTTTTTCATATATGTTTTCAAAGTCATAACCCAACATATTTGTGACCCTTTTTTGCTGCTCTTTTGAAGATAATCTTTGTTCCAAAAAATATTTGAGACTATCATGATCTGTTTTTACCTTGAAATGTCTTCCCATGAGGTAAGGTCACCATTGCTTTAGCACATGTAGTATTTCCAACATTTCCTTCTCATAAATAGGTTTGTGTCGATACTTTCCCTTGATTAGACAACTTTCAAAAGTAATGGGTCTTCCTTCTTGGATTAAAACAACACAATTCCATTTCCTGAGGCATCACATTCCACAATAAAGGTTTTTGTGAAATTTGGTGCAGTTAAGACTAATGCTTGGCACATTGCCTCTTTAAGATGTTCAAAGGCCTTAGTTACTTCTGGAATCCAAGAAAATGCATTAGTTTTCAGTAATGTTGTTAGAGACGTTGTTATTCTCCCATAGTTCTTAAACAAATTGTGGTAATATCCTATCAACCCGAGAAATACTTGAAGATGCTTGGGTTGTGGGGATTTTCCATTTCTTAATGGATTTGATTTTGTTACGGTCTACCTTAACACCCTCATGAGATACAATATGACCCAAATATTCCACCTCCTGTACTCCAAAGAAACATTTGGAGGTTTTTTCATATAATTGTTTCTCCTCCAATAGTTTGAGCACCCTGTCAACATGTTGAAAATGATCCTTCCAAGACTTGTTGTAGATTAGTATATCATCAAAAAATACTAACATGAATTTTCTAAGGAAGGGTTTCAAAATGGAATTCATCAAACGTTTAAATGTAGAAGGTGCAATGGCAAGGCCAAAAGGCATGACCAAAAATTCATAATGACCCTCATGAGTTCTAAATGTTGTTTTCGGAATGTCTTTAGTCTTCATTATGATTTGATGATATCCTGAACAACGATCCAACTTGGTTAATAATGGGAGAATACACTAGTATTATAGAGACCTAACACTTGTCTTGCATTAGTACATGGGGGGGTTCTTACAGCACCTTGAAAATATATATTTTTTTAAAGAAATAAATGAAGTATGCTAAAAGAAAAAAAATTCAACAAAATATTTGTCATGCACTTGGACTCCCTCACACTACTAATGTTTGCTGTCACAAGTAATCTATTCATCATGAGTTAGCTTCTTCCTTTCCATGAATCAAACTAAAAAAGAAAACATGCATAAAAACACACAAAACAACATGACGAGGCTTTGGAGTAACCCCTACCATAGTGGATGCATCATGATAAAACACTTTTCAAAGGGCATCTTTGTGTCTTACTATTTCTCCTCCCCCATATTAATAAGAAAAGAACTAATCTACCAATTCTCTAATCCCCTTTTAACACCTCCTCGACAAAACGATGCTGGTTTTTTTAGGAGAAATATATGTTTATATTTCCAACATTAAATTATTGAAAAAAAAAAAATCCTTAGAGATGCAATCACAATAAATGTAGGATTAAAGCCTGAATCTAATGTAATGTTGAAAACTACTAAGCAATCAATTTCCACAAACAAATAATATGTCCGTATAAAAAAAACAAAAATATTAAATGTTGATAAACATGTTGGGGCTAAAATCCATCTATCCTTTCCTCATCTCAAACCCCCTGTCGTATCCCTACTGTAGAATCTTTTGCTTCTATGAGATACCATTCATGCACTCAAGAGTAGGTTTGGTTTGAAATGCAAAGGATTCTAGTTCTAGTTTTTAGTTCCCCAAAACCAAATATTGGAAATTGAAATACAAGGAATCACATATAAAGCAATGTGAGGGCAATGAAAACAAGTAAAGCAATTTGAAAGTGACTCATACTAAACTCAACAAACTAATCCACTTACATTAGAAATTGAAAGTATTGCAAATTGAGTATAGACAAAGAAAAAATATCAAACATACCTTTAACTTAATTAAAAAGGTAAAAGGAAAGCATTACCCAGAGTTGAGGGGTCCTTCCCAACCTGATTAACACTTCCAAGAGAAATTAGATAAGGCTACAGTCATGTAACAAAACTTATAAATCAAGAAACCTTCATTGATGAAGAATCAACTTGTTTATAAGAAGGTAACACACAAGCTTGTTTCCACAAATGAAACTCCTATTCAACTACCATTTCCCAAGAATGTTACATAATGAATGATCAACAACCCCAACTTTGTTCTACATATAAATATTTCTACAAGAAAAGGATGGATAAGAACCAATCCCCCAAGCTCAAATTTTCCTAAATAGGAGATAGAAACAAGATAACTTCCAAGACAAATTGGATCTCTTACTTCCCAAAATACAAATACATCCCAACAAATCATTTCTATACTTTGGAAATGGCTAAGATTTGTTCCTCCTACTATCTTGACAGTTGATTTGGCATTTTCCTAAAATTTGGGCACTGTTTGTAAATATGGGAGAATTTATGCATTTTTGGAATATTGGCATTAAAGAACCAAGGATACCTCTCAAACCATGTTGAATTTTATAAAATGGCTTAAAATGTAACCAGATTTCCATATTGGGAACAAAACCATGATCCAAAATTTTCAGATTCATCGTAATTGCCTCAGAAATTGTGCTCGAAGTTGATTGTGTGGAAAATTTTACTTGTAACATTGTTTTAGGGATGGAGCTCCAAACATGCGACTTGGGCGTGGTTTTGGTTTCTTAGAATTACTTTGACACCTCAACCTTCAAAACCCATGTGGTGGAATTTCTTCTAGAATGGTGCAAATACGCTAACCATGATTAGGTATTGGAAGTGAATTGTCGGTACATGAACTAGGATAATCAATTCATCACTAGAAAATTCAATTTATAATTCATTTAACTCATTAGAGACTTAAGACTTAATGAATATTTTATTATTTTATTATTATTTCTTTTTATCTCAAAAATGCTGTCAAAGGGTGAAGTATAATGAGACAAGAAATATATGGTTATGATTATAGGATATGAGTGGTGAAAAGGTTAAATGAGGTGTCGAAAAGTATGAAAAAATGGGCGCTCGATTGTAGAAATTTAAAGAAGCAACATCCTTGCAACAAAAATAAAAAATAAGGGTCCCAAATCCACTCATTCATCCTCTGCTCCTAGTGGTGAAAAAATAAAAAAATCAAAGAGTAAGAAGACTAACAAACATTGCAATTGTTGTGAGAAAGATGGATATGAGAATCTAAATGTTTTAAAAATATAGAAGCGTTGGGAGAAACAATGAAGAAGCACAACATTGGTCTTGATTCTTCTTCTAAAACCCTTCTCATGGATATGCACTTTGTGCTTTTTGTTTCTCCTTCAATACAATCTCCACTTCTTCTAATGAGTGGCTTGTAGATTTAGGAGCATCTTATCATATGGTTATGAATAAAGCCATTTTTTCTTCTCTTAATGATTGTAACACCAAAAAAATATTTGTTCATGATGATAGATATATTAGTGTTGTAGGGTATGGAACAATTCAAGTAGATAATGGTCATTTCAATGATGTATCATGTGTTCCAAGTTTTTCCTACAACCTTCTATTAGTATATCAGATCACTCATTTGGGTGAAGGTAAAATAGTAAAGTTTTCACTTCACCAAGTTGTAATTAAGGATATAAAAGATCCTATGCATTCCCTTTCCATTGGAATAGTTGATGATATTACCTGGTTGTATAAGTTTAGCAATTTTGGGTCATCACCTTTTCCCTTTGTTATTATTGCTCATAGTGATAACTTCAACAAATTTTGTAATGAGTAATTTGGTAATATAAACTACCACTCACTACAACAACTATGTAATCAAAATATGGTGACTTGTCTTCCTCTCATTTCTTGTAGAGATGGTGATTGCGTTGGTTTTATTCTTGACAAACATCATTAGGAAAAATTTGAAAAATGTGGCTTTTAGCACACCTCAACCTCTTTGCATATTGTTCATAATGATTTGTGTGGTCCACTCTCTTCTCCTTCTTTATCTAGCTTCAAGTACTTCTTAACCTTCATTCATTACTTCACTAGATGCATTTAGGATTATTTCTTGAAACATAAGAGTGAAATTTTTGACTTGTTCTTGGCCTACAAGGCCCTTATCGAAAAAAGAAAATATGAAAATCAACTACAACCATTAAGAATAGATAATGGAAGTGAATATGTAGAAAGTAAATTCACGACTTATTGCATTGCATAGGACATTCAAATGAAACGTATTGGTCCATATACACTACATCAAAATGTTGTTCCTAAAAGAAAGAATCATACATTAAAGGAAATGGCTAATTGTATGATTCAATCTAAGGGATTAAGATTAAGTCACTTCATTATTGGATGAAAGTAATCTGTTGTGAAAATTGCATTCTCACAAAGGATTTAAGCAATATAACATTGGAAGAAGGATGGGCTCACATTCCTGATGGAAAAAAGGAAAGGTTTACAACCCAAAAGTGAGAAGTGTATTTTTGTTGGATATTTTGAAGATGTAATAGGTTATTCGCTTCTTCAGTCTCACTCTAATGAAATAATCATTAGAATAGATGTTAAATTTGATGAAAATCTTTTATCTTATGAGCCTAACTCAATAGTTTCCCCCTCTTTAGCCTACAATCCATCTTCATCATTTGTGCCACCTTATCTTCCTATTTGGGTTTCTTCTTCAAATGATGATAGTAAGGATGAAAACCCACCTATTCCTACTCACATTCCTTCAGATGAGTCCATTGAACATGAACCTACACCAGCAAGACAACTTCCCAAATTGGTCCATTCAACACATGAAACAACTAGTGACATTGCAAGTGATCCTACAAATCAATGTTGTACTCATGCATAGTTATAGGAAGCCTCCTCTCTTATGGTTAGAGTTTCAGAGACTCGTGATCTGTAAACATTTACAAAATATTTAGGCCATCCAAATTGGGAAACGACAACGAATGAAGAATATCATTTCTTAGTGGCGAACAATACTTGGGAACTGTTACCTATTCAAAAAGGAAGAGAAATTGTATGATGTAAATGGTTATATAGAACTCATTATGCATCAAATGGAAGTGTAGAAAGACATAAGGCCCGATCAATTGCTAAAGAGTTATATCAAGTTGAAGGAATTGACTACAGTGAAACATTTTCCCCTATTTCCAAAATTAATTTGATCTTCATTGTTCTAACCCTTGCTACCCCACATGGATGTGAGGCCCTTATAATGGATGTTAAATCACCTCCTTGCATGGGGAACTAGAAGAAGAAAGAAACACTTGACAACCTCCTAGCTATGTTCAGATTAACTCTAACATTGTTTCCCACCTTAAGAAATTTCTTTATGGTATTAAACAAGTTCCTCAAGCTTGGTATGTAAAAATGGATATCTTTCTTCTTGAAATTGCCTTCTCTATATGCCATTATGACCATAATTCCTACACCAAAGTACAAATCCATATCATGATCCTTATTATGAATGTTGATAACCTTATCCTTGTTAGTAGTGACCTAAAAAATTTAACCCATGTGAAGTTAAGCCTTAAAAAGAAGTTTGAAAAGACAACATTAGTATATTTGTAATATTTCCTTGGCCTCCAAGTATTTCAAACCGAAGGAATTTATTACTCCCAATCTAAGCATGCATGTAATATTGTAAACCAACCCCTTCTCCATTTCAGACTGGAGTTAAACTTATTACCACTTGTACTACATCAAAAGGTTATGCCACTTTGTACTAGAAGTTAGTTGGTAGCCTCTTATATTGACTCATACCCATCTTGACATTTCCTTTGTTGTTGGTATTATTTTTCAGTATATGAAAACACCACATAAAAGTCATTGCAAAGTAGCAAAAATGATACTTTGATATATTTGGCATATATCTAAGTTTTGGATACATTAAAGTTCATGGGTGAATCATTTATTGGTTGGTTTCAATGATTCATATTGGTATAACACCCTTGATGATCGAAAGTATACTACAGGTTATGTTTTTAGTCTTGGTTCTAGACCTATCATTTGTGCCTGTAAAAAGAAATAGGAAATTGCTTTTTCTTCAGTGATTCAAAAGTATACTTTGTAATGGTTAATGCAAGTTAAGAAGCCTAGTGGTGTTAGCATATCCTTTTAGAGTTTGAATTCTAGAAGAAACATTTGACCATCCATTGGTGCAACAATTATAGTTCCATCAAGCTCACCAAAGATATAGTTTATCATCAATACATCAAACACATTGAGCTACAAATGCACTTCATCAACAAACTCATTCATGATCAAGCTACTGAAGTGATATTTTTCCTACAGATGATCAAGTTGCTCACAAAGTCTCTTACAAAAATGAAGTTTCTAAACTTTGATCTATGTTAGGAGTTTAAGAAATTGTCATTAAGGGGGGATAGGCTCTAATGCCTCCTTCCTTCTCGTATTGTGTCACCTTTGTAAATCCTTCAATCCCATCCCAAGTTTTTCCTTAAGAGGGGATGCTAGGATATTTAGCCACTTTGAATTTAAGCAATTTCAACTTGGTCTAATGTGTTTATTATATAAAGATATGATTCCTTAGTATGCATTAGTTGCATTAGAATTCAATGGTCATGATACTCATACTTTGAAATATTTTGAATCATACTCACCTCCTCTATCTGATTGTAACAGTTTGATCTATTGACCACTTTGTCTTTTTTTTTTTACCTTGAATTGTTGAACATTGTCAAAAGTTTTAGACTTCTTTGTAACATATATGGTGCATTAATTCTTGATTAAAGATACAAGGTATCAAATGTTATAGGGAAATTGAATTTTGCAATGTATTTTTGTTGGTGAAGCATGTAGGGTATAAGTCCATCATTTACAAAGCAATTAGGCACTTCTCATTGCTAGGATGACACCCAAGGTAAATGAGATTATGATAATATATTTATTAATGGATCAACATATAGCTTAAGGAAATTAAACCTAAATAGGAATAATAACACTCTTCCAACAATATATTTGTTACAAGGTCATCATGTCACTTGAAGGAATTGAACTTAATGGAAATAATAATACTCCTCTCATAACCATGGGGACTAATGACAATTTACAATATAAAATAAAAATGATATTGGAAAAATTATTAAGTTGATTTGTAATTACAAAAAATAGCTCATTTTCAAAATATATAACAAAGTTTTACAAATAGAAGCATCAAATGATTAAAGTACTTAGGCACCCCTTAAGCACATTAAATGCTATATATTATTTGCCCCTCTTTAAGAAGGTTTATGATGCATCTACACACTAATCAATTTATTTTACTTCTGATTTTCCCTCCACACC
The DNA here is from genome assembly GCA_000404065.3 of Pinus taeda. Classification (NCBI taxonomy): domain Eukaryota; kingdom Viridiplantae; phylum Streptophyta; class Pinopsida; order Pinales; family Pinaceae; genus Pinus; species Pinus taeda. Next base: position 367,170 of record APFE031741149.1, on the reverse strand, counting down.
AATCAATTTATTTTACTTTTGATTATGCACATGCGCAATAATCAATTTATTTTACATTTCATGATGCACATGCACACTAATGGATTTATTTTACTTTTTATGATGCACATACACATTATTGAATTTATTTTACTTTGCATAATGTACATGTGCACTAATCAATCTATTTTGCTACCAACAAAAGAATTTCAAAACAATTCATTATATAATTTACAAATAATTCCATAAAAAATGAAAATCTAGGTCATGTTTATATATAGGTTTAAAAATATAATTATTTACACTATATATTATTTAATGAAAGATATTTCACATATAACTCAAATATAAAATAAATTATATAAAATTATAAAACGGAAATTTAAATTTATATAAAATAAAATACCATAATATATTATTTTAAATTAATTTATTTAAATAACTAAAAATTTAAATTAAAATTTATCTGAGACTATGAAAAAATGATGATTATTACACTGTTAAGACACTTTTTAATGCTAAATTATAATCAAAACCAAAAATAATATCCCCAAAAATGAATTAGTGTTTATAAATAATATATAAATCGTCAGTGTTATTATTATTATTATTATATGAAGATATTTATACCACCAATTTGTATAAATGTATCCTATTTTACTTAAGTAAACACATGCATTTCTTTACGTGGTTTACCTTTCTCTAATAATAAAGATAACATCCCATATAAGCACGTTTCTTTATATTAAAGATAACTTCCGCATAAAGGAGATAATAATAAAATATCTGCTAAAATCTTGATATATCACTGGCCACAATTTCCTTTTTCCTAAACACCTTTTTTGTTATAAAAATAATACACAATATAAGTACGTTTCTTTATAACGATAACACCCAGATAATAAAAATATTATCCAATGTAATTCGCTTCTACATTATAACGGTAACTTCCAGATATACGAGACAATAATAAAATATTTATAAAGATCTCGATATATGACTGACTGGCCGGGATAGGATTTAACTTAAATGAGAGAAATGAAAATATCTTCGCAATTATTAAACTAAAATATCAATTATATTTAAATTAAAAAATATTTTTAGATTTTTTATAATTTAAAAAGGATTGTTCAATAGTGTGTATTTTTTTTTTTTGGGGGATTTTTTTGTTTTGTTTATTTATAATTAGAAATAAAATAATATTAATGTTAGTTCTTTTTATATATTAATGGTAATTTGCTGTAAAATTAGTATCATTATAATATCTATAAAATTTGGCGTATATCACTGGCAGGATAGATTTAACTTAAATGATATAAATGAAATATTTTACAATTATTTAAATTAAATTTGAATATGATAAAATAAAAAATATTTTAAATTTTTATAAGTAAAAGTGTTTATGGTTTGTTGATTTTTTTTTTGTTTTTTGTTTTTGTGAAATTTTGATTGTGTTATTTAAACTAGTTTTTTGATTGTATATATAGATTCGGAGTTGTCTTTAGTGTGACTTTTTGGAAGCTTTTATGGTGTGGTCAAATTTTTCTAAAATCTTGCAGGAATTTATTGAAATCACAAGCTTGATGGGTAATCCTGTGCAATGGAAGTGCCTTAGAGATTTCCCAGGGTGCTGAATCCTTATACACAGTCAAAAAACTAGTTTAAATAACACAAATCAAGATTTCACCTCAAATTTTTCCATCGGATTTCGGCACTAGAATGTCCAAAAAGTTGCACTCCTATAGACTCAGCGTTCTGAAATTTTTTTAAGGCATTTTTATTGTGCAGAAATTACCCACAAATTTTAATTTCAATAAATTCTTACCATATTTTAAAGAAATTAGACAAAAAAATCCACTCAAAAAACTTCATAAAAATAACTCAACTAAAAATAATTATTAATTATTATATATTAATTTAATCATTAATTTTTTGTTATAATATACCCTTAAAATCGGATTCTGTGACTACACGAGATACATGTGTGTGCTTACCAAGAAATGAAATGATTGAAATTATTAAGGGCCTCTTCATGCCACTTTTGTAAAGGGCAAATGGGGTTTTCCAGTACCATTTTGATTGATAAAATTTGACGGAAGTTTTTGAAAAATCAGATTATATTAGTTAAGTTCCAGATTAGGTACTGACGACACTAAATTCATTTTAATCATTTAAAAATTTAAACACTTCTAATTAAAGAAATTTATAAAAAAAAATTACCCTATAGACAAAATTGCCCCTACTAAAAAATTCCAAAATTTACAATATACACCGGCAAAGAAAAAACACTTAAATAAATAATTCGAAATAATTCGAAATGTGCCGGATTTATGTTAAATATGGAATGTTTTGTATAACGACAAAGCAAAAGCAAAAGTCCAGGAGTATCAGATAGCAGTACTGACAAGGTGAATCAAGGTTGAGTCAGCATCCTTATCGTGAATGTCACCTGTCAGTGTTAAACACAATGCAAAGGGAGTTGCCAACTTGTGCCAACGCAATCTCGCCCAGATGAAATACCTTCCACAATTTCAGGTTACAGTGTTTGTCTCGTCACATCATTAATTAGCGTGCAGCAAGATAATTTGTGGGCGGGGGGGTTGGTCTTTGAAAATGAATGACAGACAGGCGTGTTCAGACAGTACCCCACCAAAATCAAAATTGAGAGGTTCCAGGCTGTGATACCACAGATATTTTCATAGATAAGACATTGACATTTGAACGCAGCAGAAGATATGATCATGAATCATGATGATATTATGAAGATTAAGTTGTATAAATCAGAGGCTGATTATGCGATCTGCATATCAGTAAGCCCATCGTGGTTGAAACTAGGTCAAGGTATCCAGTAATTTAAGAGGATCACAGAAAGCTTGGCAAGTGTTTCATAGGCCTTATTAAAGTGCCATGACGATCAAGCTAGATCTGGAGCAGGGAGAACTGAGTGAGCAGGCAGATATCAGCCAGCCATTTCTGCCAGTTGAAGAGAACACTGAAAGCAAGAAAAGTTTCAGTGACAGGAGAAGCAATGAAGGTTCGACTGCAACAGTGTTCCTCAGCACTTTCATTGTGGTGCTGGGCTCTCTGGAGTTTGGATACTGTGTAAGTATAATTCTACTACTTTGAGCATGGTGTAAATTCTTCTTTCGTTTGGACATGGTGTAATTTTGTTACTGTATCAAAGGATATTTGATGTGGATGGGAATCGAAGAATTTAACATTGAATTTGATATTATGAATACAATGTCAGGTGGTGAACAGTAGAGAAAAACTATGGTGTGGAGCTTGATGTAGAATTTTATACCATATTGAATTTCTGAATTGAAGTTGATTTTGCTAGAGATAACATAATATTCACATAACATAATTTTGTTGATCGACTCGTTTCAAACTAACAACCAGTGTAGTTAACGGGTATTTTGCTTCTCATTTTTCCAATGAAATATTCACATAACATAATTTTGTTGACCGATTCCTTTCAAACTAACCAGTGTAGTTAACGGGTATTTTGCTTCTCACTTTTCCAATGAAAAAAGTAAATGCAATAACATGGTGGTTAGCTTATCATGGGACACTGTGGATTGGTCCTAGCAAGGACAAGATGTGGATAATGATCAAGGGAAGTCATTAGAGGCTTGCATGCAGAGAGGGATAGATTCAGTCCATGAGATTAAAAATCGATATATTTTCTCCTATTGAGCACTTTCTAACTCTGTATATGATGGATCACATAAGTTAATATTGTGTGTTTTCTTGGTGTATTGCAGGTAGGATTCTCTTCTCCTGTTCAGTCTGCCATGATCAAGGACCTCGGCCTGACTACGTCTCAGGTGTTTCTTCTTTTCACCTGTAAAAAGTATGCTATAAATTGCTATGAATCTCACTTGTAGATAGAGCTATGAATCTCACTTATAGATAGAGCTGACTTCGTTTAGCTTAAGTGTCAGGTCCAGGGTAGTTATTATGCCAAAAGTGCCCCTACTTGCATCTGATCTGACTGGCTTGAAACTAATAATAAAGTATATAAAATATTATATATATATATATATATATATATATATATATATATATATGAGAGAGAGACTCTCATTGGTTTGAAACCAATGATATAATATATTATATATACGTGTGAGAGAGGGACATTCATTGGCTCAAGTGCTAAGCCTGAAAGGTAGTTATTTCCAACAAAAAGTCCCCACTTGCACTAGGCATATAAGAATTAAAACCTGTGGGTGGCTTGATAGTCTGTAAAGAGTTAATACCATATTTTCCCTATTAATAATATTCACTTTAGTTTTGGATTCCATGTCAATGAGGGACAAAGATTTGGCAGACTTTTGGGCAGTTGTTCAAAACATGATACTCATACTGTTCTTCTACTTTTCCAATGTCTTGTGAAGTTGTGAACCATCCTTTGTTATTGTACTTATAACCTTTCTAATTTTTGTGATCGTGTAAATCATTGTGTTGTTCGAATCCATTTCTGCTCATTTCTGCAATATATTGTAGTATTGTCTCTGTTATAGTTTTTTTCTGTTATGGAACTGAATTAACTTTTTTACTCCGTGGGAAACATTCGGCTTTGGGATTTTAGTTGCCTTTTCGTTTGTCACATGGTTATAGTTGCCCTTTCTGGCTTTTATTTCGAGTATATTCATGGATGTTTTATATGATCTATTTTGCAGTTAATATCCCACTCTCTTAACTGCAATGTCTTGTCATCCATTTTCTTGAAACTGGGCTCCAACCTTTAGTATTTTGGCATTTTAGCTTGCATTGGTGCCTTAAGTAGGCATATTTAATGGCATAATTTCACCTTAGTACCTGTTGGCCAATTAATGCTGATTTGCCTAGATCTAAAGTTGCTACTAATTCTGCCACATTTGGGTCATAATTCTTCTATTTAACTGGTATTCTGCAGTTTTCTACCTTTGGTTCGCTACTGACTATAGGTGCAATGGTTGGTGCAATACTGAGTGGCCGCACTGCAGATTTCTTGGGCCGGAAAGGAGTAAGTGTTTTAGTTACTGTTAAGGTTCCTGACCATTACTATTATGTACAAAAAGATTGGGTGATTGCATGCATTTGAAGTGAAATTAACTTGTAGTGGAGAGTTCCATTTTCTATCACTGAAATCCAACTGATTTCTAGCGCAGGCGTTAAGAGTGTCATCAGCCTGTTATGTGGTTGGATGGCTAATGATATCGCTCTTAAAGGTTTGTTGGGTTACTTATTAAGCCTTGTAGGTGTTTCAGTAGGTAGACCACAAAGTAGTTTTCAATCACACCAAATAAATTATTAATCTGCATTATTTTCAAAAGAGCAGGATGCCTGAGAAAGAAAAATTTAATCCCTTTTTCCCTTTAAATATAGTTTCCACTTCCAGGAAAACAAATATAACGATATGCTTATATTATATTATTGTGCAGACTGCATGGCTACTAGACATTGGAAGACTGCTTACAGGATATGGAGCTGGTCTTACTTCCTATACGGTATGTTCTTTTTGGTAGAAAAATCATAAAATACGTTTTCAAAAGTAAAGGTACATCTGGAGAATCATTTATACCGTATGGAGTCCAGACTAGACATGACTAGGACAAATTTGGGTATTGAAATGCCAGTTTCACTTAAATTTCTTTTAATTTTAGAATTCCTTAGCACTCTGTTTTTTTGTTAAATTCCTTTTAATTTTAGAATTCCTTACCACTCCTGTTTTTATGTTATAATATTAGTTCCAGAATTCCTTTCGACTCGGGTTTTGATGTTATATTAGTTGACAGGTTCCTGTATACATAGCTGAAATAACTCCCAAGAACTTAAGGGGAGGGCTTACAACAACAAATCAAGTATGAAGCTTTGATCCACATGATCCGTTCTTTACAGTCCCTGATTAATTAAAATGGAGAGTTTTTATTTTTATTTGTGAAAACGAAGTTCTATTCATTTTAAAAACTTTAACATCATTGTTTTATGCCTCTCATGACAGTTGTCCATAACCATTGGTATTTTAATAGCATATTTTCTTGGGATGCTAGTCGAATGGCGCCTTCTTGCTATTATAGGTAATCATCACCATTAAAAATCTCTTAACCATGTTTTTCTTATCAAAGATGATAATATGGGAAGCAACGATTGTTTCCATCTAGTTTGGAGACTAATACAAGGTATAAAGTACACAGCCCTAAAAAAATGCCTCAAAGACCTTAATTATATGATTGTTCTAAATTCAAAGATAAAAGACTGGACTTATAGTTAACATGTGTTTGCAGGAATCATCCCTTGTATTCTTTTGGTATCAGGGCTCTTCTTTATTCCAGAGTCCCCTAGGTGGTTGGTGAGTAATTATTCCTTTCTAATGTCATTTCTTATGGTACATTCCCATGGACATACTGTTAATGACTTTTTAGTGTATTGAACTGTAGTTGCTCAAATTGGTCATCACGTATGCTCTTACTTAGGTTTATAATGTTAAAGAGAATGTGTGGCAGCATAATAAGAGATTAAATAATACATACAAACCTAGAAAAGTTCAAACTTTAGATATACATTAATATGCAGAATTCAATCTGTCATTTATAATTTTAGCGTTGATTATTGTCATTTGCTGTTTCAGGCAAAAGTTGGCCATGACAAAGAATTTGAAGAAGCATTGCAAGCCCTTCGTGGAAAGGACTTTGATGTTTCTGATGAAGCAACTGAAATAAGGGTGCTTACTGTTACTTTAGGTTTTCTGCCTATAAATTATAATTTGTTAAATAAGTAAAAGAAATTGTACAAAAATATACTAACCTTAAATGGTTGCAGCTGATCGTGGAGGAATCCTAAGGTAATTTAATTCACAATAGTGAAGAATACAAGAAAAAAACGGTTATATTTATTCATTTAGTTGGTTATATTTATTCATGAGTTTAGTTGGAATGATACTCTGACAAAAAGCTTGTATTGTTCAGGAATATGTAGAGGAGCTGGGAAACCTTCCTAGGGCCAAAATATTGGACTTGTTTAGGTTGAAGTATAGGCATTCTGTTGTTGTAAGTAGATTTCTTTTTAACAATACCGTTTGCAGAACTTGTGAACAACCATTGATTAGTTTCATATTAATCATTACAAATATATATTCAGGTTGGAGTTGGCTTGATGGTATTCCAACAATTTGGAGGAATCAATGCTGTTATGTTCTATGCCAGTGAAATTTTTAAAGATGCTGGTAAGTTATAACTGACCTCCTCTAATTCTTTGGTGCATTTTTGAGATTCCTATTCTAGATGCCAAATTGATTTGGATTATCATGCAGGCTTTTCTTCCAGCAACATGGCATCAGTCTCTGTGGCTGCCCTACAGGTGATTATCTTCATGTTCTCTCATTTTGTTTTATGATTTCCTTGTGAGATAACATGCTTCACTGGTGTCACAAACTTAATTTTAATACATTATTCCTTGTATTTTTAGCTATGATATATTTTGGGCAATTACATGTGTATAAGGAAGGCAACGAAAATTTCAGAGGTTAATTTTCACAAAGGATTAATTTTCCATATTTTTTTTGAGCTAATTTTTGTTGTTTTTAAAAATTTATCACCAAATTCTATATAGAAAAAATATTTTGCTTTTAAAATTATTAAATTTTTAATACTAAATATTTAGTAAATCAAATATTTTTACAAAATATTAACAAAATATCAACAAAAATATTATAATTGCATATTAAAAACTAATAAAATTAGCCAATCTTTCTACAAATCAAAATAAATTTATATCCTTCAAATTTTTTTACGGTTCCCAAAATTATGCTTATGATCTATGCAACCTTATCATACAGTCTAATTTTGTATATATTTGTGAGCATGTGTGCAGTTGAGAACTTGTGTGTGTGATTTCTTTTCTTATATGTAATTTTTAATTTCCATTGCTTCAATCATGATATCAAAATGCATATACTGAACTAATCTTCCAGTTCCAGTGAGATAATTCTACACCTCATCTTCCATGTTGAATGTGTGGTAAATTCTCCTGGCATTCTACCACTAATTTAGTGAAGAAGGCAGAGGATTACTTCAATATGATAGATAAAGTCCTGGCATTTATGCATAGATGTCATTCTTAGCTAGGGTCCTGATAAAGTGTTCTTGTCAATTTTGCTAGGTGCCAATGACAGCAATAGGTGCATTGTTAATGGACAAATCCGGACGGCGACCTCTTTTAATGGTATGCAATGATTTTCACCTAAAAATCAGCTGATTTAAACCATTTTAATGGACAGATGCTGTCTAATGCAAAAAATTGAATGTAATATCTCTCAGGTCTCCGCTGGAGGAATGAGCATAGGGTGCTCCCTAGTTGGAGTGTCATTCTATTTACAGGTCTGTCTTGCTTTCTGCTTTCACACGCGTGCACAAACACACATACAAATAGAGAGCAAATTCCAAGATTTTCTGAAAGCAATGACTTTCATAGACAGACTTTGAATGGATATAATATATGAATTTAGTTTAGATACACATGTCTCCTATCTGTTTAACTGAGAGGTTAGGACATTGTGAGGTTTGACTACGAAATGTACGTCATGTCAACTGAACTTGCTCTGTGATTAATATATTAGCTAGTACCACAGTGAAGTTTAAACAATTTCAAAGATTCAGAATTTTTTTTGGTTTGTTCAATTTATGATGATTTGAATTTTGAATATCATGATTTACACAATATTTCATAAAATTTACACAATGTTCTGTAACATGGTTATAACCAATTGAATTGCCTTGACATTTTTATCAATTTTATTTGATATATATTTTTTACATTATTTCCTATCTGTTGCAGAATCACGAAAGTGGTACTCATCTTTCGCTCGTGGTGACCATATTGGCTCTAGGTGGTCTCTTGGTGAGTCTCATACATATACCACTATTGAAGTGATTATTTAATTTTTTTCTCTGGTTGATGTAATGGAGATATAGATCAAACGGATAAGTTCAAGAAATACAATGATGATTCTTTTTCCCATCATTTTACTTATGGATTATCTTTCTTTTGCTTTTATCAGGGCTATATTGCAGCATTCTCTTTGGGCATGGGTGGAATTCCATGGATTATAATGTCTGAGGTTAATATCAAGAACAAAATTTATTTATATGTCATAATATTGCAATATGATGCATTGAGTCCACTCAGCTAGCTTTGAAATGGGTTAAGTCCATTTGTTTTGGGTCATATTAAGTCAAATATGGTCAAACTTGCAAAGATTCAGCTAGTTTGACCAAGACTGTTTCAATTTGACCGAGTTACTTGGTGAGGTTAACCGACCAGTTTTAAGTTTTGATTCATTTTCATAGCCTTTTTGTCACTATTTGCCTCATTCATATTATTTTTAAGTCTTTATTTCCCAAGTTTTTCTCAATTTTTTTTTCCTTTGATCCAAGTCATACCTTTACCCTTCTACTTTGGCCCATTGTTCCCGGGTCTGAGTCACGTGACTATGGTGTGATGCAGAATGCAGATTGTGGCTGTTATACTAGTAGCTTTTGGTTTTGGTATGATGCAGAATGCAGATTATGGCTGTTATCCTAATAATTTTTTGTTTGACTTGGTTCAGATATTTCCTATAAATATGAAAGGCATTGCTGGCAGTTTGGTGACACTTGTTTGTTGGTTTGGGTCTTGGGTTATCACAGTCACCTTCAATTTTCTTCTTGCATGGAGTACAGAAGGTGACAAGGATCATTCCATGAGATCACTCAATTATTTCCTTACTTAATAACAGGAGAGAAAACCAATTGTTCTTTTATATAATGAAAAAATAAAAGAGTAGTTTATCAGCAAATGCCAATTTTTAGTAAATTTCTTCCAAAATAATATGATCACTATGAAGATTTGGAGTAATAATTCCTTTAATATGGTTTCTTGCAGGTACATTCTTTCTCTTCGCTGGGATAAGTGCAGCTGCAGTGTTTTTTGTTGCATATCTCTTGCCAGAGACCAAGGGGCAAACTCTGGAAGAAATACAATCATCATTTGAATCATTTTTTACAAGAAGAACGTTGAACGCCAACTAAGTGTTTTAATAGAAATCTGTATTGTCTATTTTAGTAAAAGAGCTAAAGTAGTAGGAAATCCTATTCTTTGTTATTGTGAGAGCATTATGCCGGAAATTAAGCTTTAAAAACGAGATGTTGTTTTCCAACTTCCACGTTTCATCCAGCACACAAGAATTGAGAGAGATCAGTTTATGTAATTGAGAATATATGCTTGGTGTGATCAAATAGCTAAAGTAGTAGGAAATCCTATTCTTTGTTATTGTGAGAGCATTATGCTGGAAATTAAGCTTTAGAAACGAAGATGTTGTTTTCCAACTTCCACGTTTCATCCAGCACACAAGAATTGAGAGAGATCAGTTTATGTTATTGAGAATATATGCTTGGTGTGATCAAATTTAACGAGTGTAACATGTTTCTCTAAGAAATAAAATAAAAGGATCCATCTTATTCAAGCAGAGAATCACAACTCAATTTAGATAAACAGCATATTTTTTACTCTAATTCTGGGGTCCTGAAAAGAAAGCACAGATCATTCAATACTATCTGACATTTATAAAGCCTGTGATGAGTTTGCATTCGTTGTAAATAACATGGATTGACGATTTCTAAACCTAAAATCAACGATTCTTTACATTAATTTGCTCAAAACACTATCCAATCTTCTAGATCTCTCATGTTGTTTTGTTTTCTATTAATTATTCATAGATAGATAAAGTAGGAAATCACACAATAACACAATGATATAATATAGCTATTGCTTTATATCTCAAATGGTTTCAATGGCTTGAAGCGACATGATTTAATAGAGTCAAAACTGTTAAGAATAGATGTACTAATCTTAGTTCACACATATATGTCTAACACTTTCTAAATTTAGACTTTGTAAAATACTTAAAACTATAACCTAACTAAGAGTAACTAGCCATAATTATCTCCAACAATCCCCTTAATTACAACCACTATTTCTTGTTGGTCTACATCTCAACTAGGCTTACAACACCTAATTTTTGTCTATGAAACTGAAATATGTCTCTTGTCAATGGCTTTGTGAATATTTCAGCCAATTGTTTTTTTAATTTACAAGATTCCAACTATTTCATATCAATATGTTTGCTTTTTTTTGATGAAAAACATGGTCCTTTGACAAGGTGATTGTTGAGTTGTTGATCCAAACACCTTCAGGAGTCTAAGAAGGCTTAGAAATGGTCAAAATTCAAAGTGGTCAAATTGTGAAAACACTAGCATCAGATTGAAGTGCTTGTTTCCCTGATTCCAATGATGAAAATGACACTCAAATCCGATCTCGTATGGAGGAGATAGGGCCAATAAAAGTTCAGGGTTGACTTGGACAAGTCGCAGACTAAAGAGGTAGCAAATTGCACTGGAACGGTGCCCGAGATAGGGCCAATAAAAGTTCAGGGTTGACTTGGACAAGTCGCAGACTAAAGAGGTAGCAAATTGGACTGGAACGGTGCCCGAAATCTGGCTCCCGCATGGGTGAATTTGTGGGATGATTAATTTGTCTAATATCCCTAATCTCGACAAAAATTAACATTCTGTTATGGTGAAACAAAAAAATATATTAAAATGGGTGGCGGGCTGTGAATCCTGCCACCCCCAACAACCATATGACAAAATTAATTTACATGGGGGCAGGTTGTCACCGCCGCCACCCTCCACCCCAACAACCATATGACAAAATTAATTTACATAGGGGCAGGTTGTCACCCCCGCCACCCTCGTTCCACCGTATAATGGATATGTAATATGGGGGGTGGGGGTCTCGCTGACCGGGTGCCCTACCTCGTGGCTCACGATGCCCATCAAAATTAATAGCCAAGACCGCTAGAGCTTGAACCTGTGTGACCCATGTGGCCGACCCCCACTGGGTGGTGTCACAACCACCAAACATCGAACTCATAAAGTTAGCAGCTACGGGTTATGTGAACGCGCCATCTGAAAAATAAAACTTATGTCGTTACAAAATATGCCGCGGTTGGGGTGTCAGCAATATTCGAACCCCAAGCACTTCGCCTCCATTTGTCCGCCCAAACCACTCTGCCACAGGGGGCAGCTTTGTAAACTCCGCCACCTCGCCAATATAAAAACTTAACCTTCAATGTAGTGGGGAGAGGACCAGCGCATTTTTCAATGAACTCAGAGGCAGAACCAAGAACTGGGTGGAACTTTGATGCAGTTCCAAGTGGTAGAATGATGGCACGTATTTTGAGACAGACTATTCCTTGATCCCCGAAGATTCTCTGGGAAGGTAAATTTTCATTTTATCAGAATGATATGAAGTTTACAGTCATTTTAATCGCAATTTCATAGGGAATGTGATGGTGAAATCAGAATCACCATCTGAGCAGCGGATCTGCAGATTCCCAATAGAGAAGAATCTTATAGAATCTAGAGGGAATCTTCTAGATTTCTTGGAGGCTGAACCAAATTTATACTCGAAAGTCTCAGAATTTCGCAAGGATCATGATGACAAAATCATATTTGTGATATGAGAAGCATATCTTCAATTAGCACAGAGGACATAATCTTTTGAGAATCATGGGGAATTTAAAAGATTCTTAGAGGCCCAGATTTTGACGGTGTCATAATTCGACAAATGGATTGTCAATTTTACACTTCTAGACGACAGAAATTTAGTGATGCAGTCAGTTTTTTCAGTTGAGCCTTCCATTTTTCAGCCAACTTCAGAGGTGCAGATACATGAATTAGTCATGTCATGTTTTCTTTCATAATTGTTGAGATGTCTTATGTTTTGAGATCCATGTTTGATGTTATGTTGTGGGATCTATTTTTCCACATTATGTGAGATGAATTTAGCTTGCCATGATATGTATTGTTGTGGAGATCCCTACGTAACTATGTTGAAGGGATTTTCATTGCCACATTTTGTGAGATCATTTTAGCTTGTCATGTTGAGAGGAAGCCTTCTTGAGTGAGAATTATTGTAAGCAGAACGTCTCGTGGAGAGACAAACCACTATTGTTTGAGGGCATATGAGATTGCTATTGTTTGAGGGCATATGAGATTGCTATAACAAAGTGTTTTCCATGTACATCATCATCATTTCTAGCATTATATGAAGTGACCAATACCACCTTGACACCGGGCCTGGAGACATAGTCCACACTGGATGAAATCCGTTATCAAATGTGTCGTGTTCATGATTTGCTGATCTTTGTCATGTTTCCTCTTGTTTAAGCATGCACATATGTTATTTTATGCTCTTTAAAATGAAATTCTAACAACATCACAGAAGTAAAAGATCTTGGTTGATTCCGATAGCTAAAAGAACTCAGATCAAGTTTGGTATCAGAGTGGTCTTCTTGTTGATGTGAATTGTGAGTGTGAACAATTGAACATGCAACAATGGAAGTTGACAAATAAATGTATGAGGCTTTCCTGAGGATGTCCAAAATGATGGACATGAATTTTATGAGGAATGGGAGAAAGAAAGAGCAGAGAATGATGCTCCATCCACACCTTCCAGTCTACATTCATTGCCTTCATCATATTCTCATCATTCGAATGAGGAGATAAATCAGAACCTTCAAGAAGATAATGTTGAATTGAATATTCTTCTACGAGAAGATAAAGAGGAGAAGCAGCAATTGCAACTTCAATTGCGAGTCGCGCAACTAGGCCTTGGAAGAATTAAAGCGTAGCGACCAGAGTCTTCAAGCAGAGTGATCCAAATTTAAACAAGTACGCAAGAAATTATAGAGATAACCATAAACACAAATATGCAGCAGAAATAATGCTTCATTTCATTAATGTAAAATACTGAAATATGCTTACAAACAGAAATGGAAATAAACCAACTAGGATGATGGTAGCTTATCTCTGAGAAGAGATGTGGCGGCTACATGCCTTTGAACACAGTTACAATGAGGCTCGAAGGCCTATTTATTGTTGAGAAACAATGGAAAACTCTAAACATCCAAAAGCCTAACCCTAGAAGATGAAATGTCAAAATGTGGGCCCCGTTTGGGTAAATTGGTACATCAACTTCCTGAGGTCGTAACTTTGGCATCAGATCTCCATTTGACACGTACAATAGCTCGTTAGAAAGATCTATCCGAGGATTATAATTTTGGGAAGAGAAACATTGTTTTACGACTCATGTTGCTCCTAATTTTTCCAAAAAACGTCGTTTAGGGCCTCAAAACGATTCTAGAAATTCAGGACTCGAAAAACTGCTAAAAATAGTAAATTGTGCTACAATTAAGGAAACTAAAAAACTGACAGAGACAGTTGTGGGGGTCCAAGTGGGATAGGTGAGTGGCCACCAACATCCACCTGGATCATTCCTCCCCCCTTAGGAAGCAATGGTCCCCATTGCATTGAGTTCCTCCATGAGATGAGGAAGCTGCTGTTGAACTTGGTCCCTGGTGAACTATTCTGTAATCTTTGATGTGTCCAGTAATGGTGGGAAGCATGGTTGAGGGCGATACACATTAAACAATTGGTGCAGACGAAGGAATGAGGGAATGTTGTGCTCCAAAGCATTGTTTCCCATAGCCTTGGTAATGGTGTAAGGACCATGTTCGAGTGGCCGGAGCTTCTGATGGGCTCTTGTAAGGCGTTCTTTCTACAGATGCAGCCAAACTTTGTTTCCCACCTGAAACTTGTGTGGTACCCCTGTGGGTGAGGGGAAGATGTTCCTGTGTTCTGTCATGACCATATCCCTCTGTTGCTGCTGCTGCTTGGAGGAACCCTTTCCAGGGTTTATGGATGTGGCTACGATCTTAGCCTTACTTTGGGAGCGAATCAGAGAGATATGAATTTCCTAGTTTGGGAGATGATCTTGCTTCATTTCTTAGCAAAGATTAAAGAAGTGGCGGTAGGTGGAGCTACCTCCGGTATCAGGTATAATGAATTACCCAAAGTAATAATAACAGCGTGAGGCCTTGACTCATACACAACATGTCGCCTCCACAAGTATGGCTGGCCTAATAATACATCACAAACATCAAGAGGTGCAACATCACACAATACCTCGTCTGTGAAGGGCCTGATGCTATAGGGAAGGTGGCACTGTTGGCGAACTCGGAGATCTCGTCCTTCATGAAGTCACCCGATACTGTACGGCTGCAGGTGTGGTGTAGTCGGTAGGCCCAACCATTTCACAACCTCTGCTAAAATGAGGTTCTTTTGGCTCCCACTGTCAACAATGAATTGCAGTGGCGAACCCTTCACCCACATTTATGAGTGGAAAAGTCATTCCCCCTCCTCTGAATCTTCAGGCTCATTTTTCTGGATCTTGGCGGTGGCAACAGTGACCCTGGGCTCTGCATCAATGATTTGCTTCCCTTTGCCATTCCCCTTGTCGGGTTCTAACTCAGGGCTGGAATATGCATCTGATTCAAAAGCCTTCAACTCGGCGACTAGCGACTGCTTGATCTAACACTCAATTGTGTTGTGAGTGGGGCTCTTATGGAACTCACACCACTTTCCTGTGTCCTTCTTCGTCTTCATGGTGTTGTTATTTTCTTGTGGCTTCAACGGATTGTCTTGGGTCACCCCACCTTGGCTTTATCCTTTGGTCTTTGGATTCGCGATCTAAAGTCTCGTTTCTTCTATTTAAGCTTCTGCTCAATTTTGACAGCGTATCGGTACACAGTGCTGAGTGAGGATATGTTCAGGAACTCCATCTCGTCCTGGATGTATCTGTGTAGGTAGCTGCGGTATTTGAGTACCAAATGCAACTCAGAATCCTTGATACCCAACTATGTGCAAAGGGTATGAAAAATGTTTGTGAACTCTGGCACATCTTGGTCCCTTCCCTGTTGCAGCGTGGTCCACTTTATGCATTTGTTCTCATAGCTTTTGACAGGGTAGTACTACTCCTTGATAGCATCCTGAAAGGAATTCCAAGTGGGTGCGGCTTAAAATAGTGGGCCTGTACATTCATCCTTCTGCTCGCAGTACGTTTCCCATTAGTCCTTGACGTGGGGGGTTACTTAGAGAAGAGAAAAAATAATCTTTTCTCGACTGGAAAAATCATGAACAGAAAAATAACCTTCTAGCACATTCAACCATTTATCTACGACATTTGTGTCTATTTAACCCTCAAATATGGGTATTTCAAAATTTACTTGTACCTTAAATGGTGTGGAGTTTCTAGAGTAGCTGTTGGAAGTCGATGCATCACCCCTGGGTAACTGCTGAAGGATTTGGGAAAAATTGTTTATCATCGCGTTCCTTCATCGCTCTAGAGCTTCTTCGAGTAAGATTTTGATAGGATCTCCTGCCCCCCGCCTTTCTTTTCATCTGCCATGGGAGGTCGTCGGGATTTGTGAGGCCGGTCTTGCAAAGGTTCGACTAGTTCAAGCCCTAACTCCTTATATCCTGACCTCGTTGTGGACATGCAAAGAAAAAATGAGAAAAAGCAGACCGCTCTGATAACACTGATCCAGATTTAAATAGGAACGCAACAAATTACAGAGATAACCATAAACACAAAGATGCAGCAGAAATAATGCTTCATTTCATTAATGTAAAACACTGAAATATGCTTATAAACAGAAACGGAAATAAACCAGCTAGGGTGATGGTATCTTATCTCTGAGAAGAGATGTGGCGGATACATGCCTCTAAACTCGGTTACAATGAGGCTCGAAGGCCTATTTATTGTTGAGAAATAATGGAAAAACCTAAACATCCAAAAACCTAACCCTAGAAGATGAAATGCCAAACTATTGGTCCCTGTTAGCACTCCAAGAAGCTCTCCTAGGTTGTAGCTCGGAAATGCCTAGTAACATATAAATATTCAATATCGTTTTCTGAACTATTGGAATGGATTGGAGTTTGGATCAAGTCAGATGGCTGTTTCAACTCTATTTTCACTCAAGAGATGCATGAACATCCTCAGCTTGACAAGGCTTTCAACCACTAATGCTCAATAGTTTATAGATTCAATGAATAGATGGAGAATCCTGACTGTACTAGTAGATACATACATAAAAACCTCTGAATGGCTAGCTACAGAAAGTAAGTGAAGCTTGCAAATATAATTCATCAACGTAGAGATAAGATGACAGTTATCTGGCATTAGACACAAAAGAAAACATGAATAACATATTCAAGTGCAAGCTTAGAACAGAGGAGAAGATGGCAATTGAACATGTAACAACAAAAGAAGCTTGTATTACTAGAATGAAGATGAGACGCTGAGAGGAACAGAGTATCCACAGTCTCCAAAAGTTGAACCTCTATTACTTCGAACTTTCAGCGATTTATAAGCTTTTTACAATACTCTCGAACTCTCTAAGGCTCGAGATGTCTTAATCTATCCCCTCTGTCTTCTAACTACTTGATGCCATAACTACACAAACATGAGCTCAGAGAGCTTTGTTTCTAACAAACACGGTAATCAAATTATGGTAATTTCGCCGCGCTGTCAGGGGGTTCGCTCATGCCAGTGATGTTCCATGATCATTTCTGTTGGTTTCGCTGCATCATGTTGTTGTTTTTTCCCCTTTCGGCCATGCATTATGTTATTTCAGTTCAACTATCCGATTGTCAAAAACATTGACAAAGCCAACAAATTTCCTCCCCGGGTGACTGGTGCGAACTGGGGTACGGGGCCGTTGGATGGTGTGAATTGACGGCCGGGATGTTGGTCAGGCAGCGGAGGATGAACTATGGTGATCGTGAATGAGGGCCGTTAGATCAGGAGGAATGGGCGGAGGAGATCAATCGCCAGAGGCTTGAAGTCGTGGCGGGAGTGGAATAAGTCCTAGCCATCAGATCTTAGATGGGTAGATCGAACAGTTGTTGGGCGAAGGAGGTGCCCGAAGGATAACACTTGGGAGCGGTTTACTCAAGCGGAAATGGTTTATATCAGGCGGTAAGTGGTAAAGGTCGGAGCCCGCCCGATTCCATTCATCGAGCGCCACGTAGCAGCGGAAGAGAGAGGGGAAACTACTTTATCGGGTGGGTATCCCTCTCTCTTTTTGCCCGAGCGATATGGGCGATAGTCATTAGATTTGGCCGAAATAATCTAATGGTGGTGATTGGTTGAAGCAGGTGAGTGTATAATGTTGGTTGGATGAAGTGTGGACTGTCAAATTAGTGGGAAGATCAACGACGAGGGACACGAAGGTATGGGACAACCTTGCGAAATGTGCAAAGGGGTGCATATGGACGGAAAGGTAAGGTTTTCGGGGGGCTTTTGCACATTAGTGCATGTTTTCATACGCTCTGAGAAATAATAATACATAGGGGGGAAAAAATGGATTAATTCACGTAGGGCCAAGGCGAAAATGAGTTTTGTTATGATGTGAGGGTTGGGTTAAGACATGAGTGAACGTGGATGGGAGTGTATGAGTGAGAAAAGTGAGGTGATGGACCGTATGGGAACCTCTCCATGACAACAAAATAGACCATTTCCCTCCTTTAGTCTTCAAAATAGCAGCACTGCACCTCAGGGCTAACACTGGTTAGCACTCCAAGAAACTCTCCTAGGTTGTAGCTCGGAGATGCTTGGTAACATATAAATCTTCAATATCGTTCTCTGAACTATTGGAATGGATTGGGGTTTGGATCAAGTCAGATGACTATTTCAACTTTGTTTTCACTCAAGACATGCATGAACACCCTCAGCTTGACAAGGCTTTCGACCACTAATGCTCAATGGTTTATAGATTCAATGAATAGATGGAGAATCCTGACTGTACCAATAGATACATACATAAACACATATGAATGGCTAGCTACAGAAAGTAAATGAAGCTTGCAAATATAATTTATCAACATAGAGATAAGATGACAGTTATCTGGCATTTGACACAGAAAAAAACATGAATAACCTATTTAAGTGCAAGCTTAAAACAAAGGAGAAGATGGCAATTGAACATGTAAAATCAAAAGAAGCTTGTATTACTAGAATGAAGATGAGATGCTGGGAGGAATAGAGTATCCACAGTCTCCAAAAGTTGAACCTCTATTACTTCAAACTTTTAGCCATTTATAGGCTTTTCACAATACTCTCGAACTCTCTAAGGCTCGAAATGTCTTAATCTATCCTCTTTGTCTTCTAACCACTTGATGCCATAACTAGACAAACATGAGCTCAAAGAGCTCTGTTTCTAACAAACACGGTAATCAAATTCTGGTAATTTCGTAGCATTGTCAGGTGGTTCCCTCATGCTAGCGATGTTCCATGATCATTTCTGTTGGTTCGGCCGCATCGTGCTATTGTTTTTCCCCTTTCATCCATGCATTTGGTTATTTCAGTTCAACTGTCCAACTGTCAAAAACATTGACAAAGCCAACAAATTTCCTCCCCAGGTGATTGGTGGGAAGTGGGGTATAGGGGTCGTTGGATGGTGTGGATCGACGGTCGGGATGTTGGTCAGGTGGCAAAGGATGAACTATGGTGATCATGAACGAGGGTTGTTGGATCAGGAGGAATGGGCGGAGGAGATCAATCACCGAAGGCTTGAAGTTGTGGCAGGAGCAGGATAAGTCCGAGCCGTCATATCTTAGATGGGTATATTGAATGGCTGTCGGGCGGAGGAGGTGCTCGAAGGATAACGCCTGGGAGCGCTTTACTCAAGCGGAAATGGTTTATATCGGGTGGTCATCAGACGATAAGTGGTAAAGGTTAGAGCTTGCCCGATTCCATTCATCGAGTGCCACGTAGGAGCGAAAGAGAGAGAGAAAACCGCTTTATCGGGCGGGTATCCCTCTTTCTTGTTGCTCGAGCAATATGCGCAATAGTTGTTAGATCTAGTGGAAATGATCTAACGGTGGTGATTGGTCGAAGTAGGCGAGCATATACTGTTGGTCAGATGAAGTGTGGACCATCAAATCAGTGGGAAGATTGACGGTGGGGGACACGAAGGTATGGAACAACCTTATGAAATGTGAAAAGGGGTGCGCATGGACGGAAAGGTAAGGTTTTCGGGGGGCTTTTTCACATTAGTGCATTTTTTCATGCACTTTGAAAAATAATAATACATAGGGGGGAAAATGGATTAATTCACGTAGGGCCAAGGCGAAAGTGAGTTTTGTTATGATGTGAGGGTTGGGTTAGGACATGAGTGAACGTGGATGGGAGTGCATGAGTGAGAAAAGTGAGGTGATGGATTGTTTGGGAACCTCTCCATGACATAAAAATAGACCATTCCCCTTCTTTACTCTTCAAAATAGCAGCACTGCACCTCAGGGCTAACACTGGCTCCTTCTGGGGATGAAAGCCTCCCTGTGAGGTTTCAAGAACTGCAGACTACTGCCTTTCTAGTAACAACCAAAAAAAATGTATCTCCTATTGTTCCATTGGGCATGGAGTTTATTTTCATAGAAAACAAAAAATGGAAAAACCTATTACAATATTAAGGCCTTAATGCCTCATATGAAGTAAAGTTTCAAAAATCGCCCATTGACTGGGCCATCAAAAACACCTTCCCCCTCCAAATTGTGCAGAATGAAAGTATTGTTCATCTGAACTTGAGCAATTACAAATGGTCTCATCCATAAGGCATCAAATTTACCATGGTTTCCCTTCTTTCCCTTAAATGCATCCCATTTGAGAACCCAACGACCAACCTGAAAACTGTCCATTTTTGCCTTTCTATCAAAGGTTTTTTTGATCTTCTTCTGATAAATTCTTGACTTCTCAACCAGTGGTTCTCTGATCTGTTGTAATTCAACCACGTTACTCATTCTCCTCGCCATGTCATTCTCTTCATCTTGTTCTTCTTGCAATAATTTGGCCACAAGGAGAATCAGCTAGATAAGAAAAACAACATCAGCGCCATAAACCAGCTTAAATGGAGAATTTCCTATGGACTTCTTGTTGGTAACTCTGTCAGCCCACAGTGCAAACTTCAACTTGGAATCCCAGCTCTTTTTGTTGTCCTCCAACAGTTTTTGATTATCCTTACAAGACTCTTGTTAGATGATTCTGCTAGGCCATTTCCTTGAGGATCATATGAGGTAGAATGCACCAATTGAATGCCCATGGATCCACACATATCCACCAATTCTTCTACCCTGAAAGCTGCTGCATTATCAATGACTAGATTGGTTGGGCAACCAAATCTAGTGAAAATATTCTCATTCAAGAACTTTATGATAACCTGATGATTAGCATTTTTAGTGGGTATAGCCTCAATCCATTTGGTGAAATAATCAATGGCTACCAAGATCCATTTGTGTTGGCCACTGGAATGTGGATTGATCTCACCTATGAAGTCCAAGCCCCACTACTAGAAGGGACCATTGGCGTGTACTGGCTTCAAGGGCAGAGATTTTCGCTGTTGTCTTCCTGCAAACCTCTAACATTTGTCACAAGACTTCATAAAAGAAAACACATCAGAGAACTGAGTAGGCCAATAATACACAGCTCTCAGGATCTTGTGTGCTGTGGTTTTCCAATAATGATGCCCTCCACAGATGCTAGAATGGAATTGGTGCATAACTTCCACAAATTGTCCTTTGTCTAAACATCTCAAGAGGATCCCTAATGGGTTTCTCCAATAAAGCAGGTTTTTATTAATGTAGAATTTAGCTAATCTAAACTTAATGGCCTAGGCTTGACTTGATCTACGCCCTAGAGGGACTTATAGCTTCTACAAAAAATGAACTACACTGGAATACCATTCACGGTGGCCAGATTTTCAGCCAAAGACTAATTCTGCTTTTGCTCTTTTGCTGCTTTCATTGTCCGCTCACCACCTGAATTTGAACCCATGCAATTGATGTCTAACAAACTGCAATTTTCCTTAGCCATAAGCTTAGCCAAGCCCTGACCTTTGACAAGCTTGGTGGGCTTATGAATTTTGCAATCCATTTAGCTCTCTTTCCATCAATATCTAGCTAAGTTAGGATATCTTTTACTGAGGCTGAAGGTACATATGCAACCACTTTGGAATGCAGAATATAAATTCTGAGTGCCTTTAAAGATTTTATGAGAGCATAAGCATGTTTTTCAATAAGGTCATACCTTAGTTCAACATTCCTCAGAGTTTTGCAGAAAAAGGCCACAGGGTGCTCTACATCTTCATCATTTTTCTGCAATAGAACTGTTGCAAGCGTATCATAAGGGCAAAAGAGAAGATATAAAACTCCCTGGTATAATCTGGACTAATTAGAGTGGGAGCTTTCATGATAGCTTGTTTGATGGCTTCAAAAGAGCTTCTTGCACCATCTATCCATTTTATTTCTGATCCTTTCTTCAGCATGGATGTGATGTGCTTCACTAGCTCTCCGAAGTTTGGAATACACCTCCTGACAAAGTTAATCTTACCCAGGAAAGATTGAATGTCCCTTTTTGGCCTTGGGATGGATAGTGTCTGAATTGCTTGAACTCTCGGTAGATCGATCTTCACACCTTCAGTGGAAACAATATGTCCCAGAAGTTTTGCCTTCTTCTAGAGAAAATTGTGACTTCTTTGGGTTCAGAGAAATTCCAAACTATCTGCACTTTAGAAACACCTTCTTCAAATGCTACAAATGGTCCTTGTGACTGCTGGAAAATACTTTTATGTCATCAAGGTAAATAAGCACAAACTTGTCCTTCTCTCCCGCAAAGGCTATGTACATGGCCCTCTAAAAAGTAGCCCCAACATTCATCAGTCCAAAAGGAATCTTGGAGTACATGAAAGTGCCCCAAGGAGTAGTGAAGGTGGTCTTTTCCTGATCTTCTGGATGTACAACAACCTGATTTTAACCTGAAAATCCATCTAAGAAAGACATGACTCTAGCCCTTGAAACTTTTTGCAGCAAGTGTTCCATCTTAGGCAGGGGGTAGTTGTCTTTTCTAGAGAATTGTTCAGATTCCTGAAGTCAACACAAAGCCTGATTTCTCCATTATTCTTTCTTACTACCACAATGTTAGCTATCCACTTTGAATACCTTAGGGGAACTATGATCTTGGCATCCAAAAGCTTCTTGATTTCCTTTTCAATCAAAGGCAATAAGAGAGGGTTGATAGGTCTTAATTTTTTCTTAAAAGGGATAGTGTTCTTCCCCAGTGGAATCTTATGCTGAATGATGTTGGTTTCATAGGTCCTAAGATCACTGTACTCCCAAGCAAAAATATCAGCAAATTTTTTCATCAGGGTGTAATACTCAAAACTCTGGGCAGAAGACAAGTGAGTGGACATATTTATGTACTTTGGATGGGTTAGACTCCCTACATTATGTCTATGAACTGTAGACTCATTTGCTCTTTTGGCTGGCTTATAAGGTACATCATTATGATCAAACAACTTCTTTAGGGGCACCAATCCTTTGGGTATATGGTTACTAGGCAACTAAACAATGCTATCCTGAACAATCTCATCCTTTAGCTTGGACTAGTTGCATTCTTCAATGGTTTTGTTTTCTTGGTCAATGTGCATTTCAAAAAATTCATCAATGACTTGTAAAAACCTATTAATTTCATCATCATCTTCAAAAAAATTCCAGTATTTGACATTATTACGTAGAGATGATCTATATTTCACCTGAACTTCATAAGTCAATTTAGGAGGCAAAGGAGGAATAAACGTGCTAGCAGACACAACAAGGGAATCAACAAGCTGGTTCTTCATTCTAGGGATGTAAGAAATGTTGAAACTATTAAAAGAGCCCTTGAGCTTCCATACCTCATCTCTATATGCTTTCAGCCTTGGATGCTTTGCTTGGAAAGTTTTTTTCACTTGCTGAATGATAAGGTCTGCGTCTCCAAACACCTTCAGACCTTTGATGCCCATTTCTTTAGCAGCGTTTAAGCCCAATATCAAGGCTTCGTGCTATGCTATGTTATTTGTGACCTAAAAAGTTAACTTGAAAGATAAATGAATGCATTCTTGTGTTGGGGACACAAGGACTACACCTGCCCCTATAGCTTCCTTAGAGCAAGCTCCATCAAAGAACGTGTCCCAAATTTGTGGTCCTTCTTCCTCTGTGATTTGGCAAACCGGTTTCCTAAGCTGCATGGAGGCCAACTGGGATTTTTCAATCTGAAGAATACAGGCTCCAAAATCAGTGTTGAGAGCATAGATGGGATGATTAGTGGGATTCCTTTCATCACTGATGATATAAACCAACTGAGCTTCTCTGTATAATCTCCTACTCTCACCTTTAAAAACTGGGACAATAGCATAGGACAAATCATTTTACAATGTTCCACCTAATCTCTTGATCCAACCTCTGGAAAGCAACATGCTAAACTTGGGGGGTACATCTACTACCACAATATCCATCATCATGCTCTTAATGGGCATCTGAGACAAGGTGATGGCTAGGTCTTTGATTAATCCCAAATATTTCACTTTTCTAGAGTCAAAAGAAAACAGGTCATGATAAGACTTAGTAATGTCAAGACCCAACTCATCCATAGTAGCCTTAAGCATTAGATTATGGCTGGCTCCTGTGTCCGGAAGGCAGTTGTGAAGGACTTGGTCATGAATATTCAAAGAGACATAGAATTATGTTGAGATGTCATCACAATTTTCAATCATTGGGCTGAGAACAATAGCTAGTTTGTCGTCTTGCAGATTTACATAATCAGTGGATGCTTGGATGGCTTTAGGCTCAAGGGCCTTGAGGATAGATCTCTTGAAGGACTCATTCTTCACTAGTTCAATCAGAGGTATAGGTATGCTTAGCTTCTGAATTTTTGATTCAAAACTGAAGGGAGAAGGAGACTTGTAAAGGCCTCTTACCTCGTGAGCTGGAGCTTTGAGGATGATGGGATCAACTGTTAGTTGTTTCTACTTATTAGCTTGCTGTATGTAGGGAAAACAACTCTCTGAATAGGAGTTTCCTTGGAATTATTCATAATCGACCTCAGATCATATCTGTGTTGATCATCAGTTTGCAAAACAGCTCCACCATCCCACTCTTGGCTGATCTGGTCATTGAATAATGACTTTTCATAGGCAGCTAAGGTAAAAAAGGAGGCATTGCCTTTGTCTTCCAGACAATGGATCTCATCCTCTTCTTCAAACTGCTCTTCTTCCATGACTACATTCTGGAAAGGGGTCTTCACCCTTTGGTCTTCATTGGCATCTTTGCTTCTTTGTAGAATCTGCAACTACTCATTAGCTCTTTTATATGAATTTGGATTTCTAGGAGCAAAGGTATTAGGAACTCTTCCTTTTCCAGGGTGCTGCTCAACCTTTAATTTGGAGATTTCAGAGGCTAATGACTCAATCATCTTGGTCATTTTATCTATTTTGGGATATGAATATGATGAAGATTTGCCCCTCTGTGTCCTTCTATCAACATTCACCTTGAGCTTCTCTATAGCCATGATGTTTAATTCTACTTCCAAGGCTGCACCCTGCATATTAGCCAAGGTAGCACATCATCTCTCCCTCAACAATAGACAGAAGTAAGAATCAAAGGCACTGACATAGGTGAGTTTAGAAGAGGTAGTGGTGGGTTTTACTCCAGTTGGTGTCTTGCTGTACATGCGGTTAAACCTCTTATTAAAATTAGACAACAACTCACCATTTTCCCTCTTTAAGTTCCCAAACTTGGTGTGGTAGTAGAGTAGATCCTTTTTATCCCCCCAATGCTTTAGGAATGCATCATCTAAAGCCTTAATATTTGTTATAGACCTTGGGGTTAGTTCTCTAAACCATTTTCTAACCTCTCCATCTAGACTTTGGACAAAGACTCTCATCCATACATCAGCTTCACTAATGTCCAGGTTATCAGCATAGCTATAGAATGATTTAAGATGTTCCTAAACTATAACACCTTCAGTCCCAGTGAACTTAGGAATATACTTCTGATATTCTCCGGTAGGCATGGCATTCAAAGGAGTAGGCAGTACTAGAGGTCCATACCTAGCAGCTATGATTCTTTCCATTTTGGTAGGTGCTTGTGGTGCTGCCATAGTTGTGGTGGCTATAGGGTACTAGAAGTCTGAATGATAGAGGGTTGAGGAGTGATTGATATGACTAAAGGAGTTTGATGGATAGGAGGAGAGGCTTCCTTTGGGCTTACAAAGAAAGAAGAACCTAAAGAATAAGATCTCTATGAATCTCTGAGATTTTTTCTTCACTGCCAATATTAGACGCTATACTCTCAACATGTATTTGTTCTATTACAGGATGTTAGTGAAGAGATATAGAATATTATTTAGAGCTACCTGAACCTGATGCTCCTTTCTACAATGCCTTTCTTTCTTTGATGATTTTTTTAGGTTTAGGTACTGGGTCAGCTCGTGGCTTCTGAGGATTTCTCTAAGTATGCCTCACAAACTGAGCCAGAACTATGGAGTGGAGTCGCCAAGAGGTTCGTCCTCCAGTAGAGTCGCCAAATATATGACTACAACCCAAATAATGTCTAAAATTTTTCTATCATTAAAGCTGGATCTGTGTCGTCCCCAAGGGAAGCTGAGCTTCAGTCTCCTCTCTCCGGTAGCATTGCTAATTATGTTAGCACTCCAGGAAACTCTCCTAGGTTGTAGCTCAGAGATGCCTGGTAACATATAAATCATCAATATCGTTCTCTGAACTATTGGAATGGATTGGGGTTTGGATCAAGTCAGATGACTGTTGCAACTCTGTTTTCACTCAAGACATGCATGAACACCCTTAGCTTGATAAGGCTTTCGGCCAATAGTGCTCAATAGTTTATAGATTCAATGAATAGATGGAGAATCCTAACTGTACCAACAGGTACATACATAAACACATATGAATGGCTAGCTACAGAAAGTAAATGAAGCTTGCAAATCTAATTTATCAACTCAGAGATAAGATGACAGTTATCTGGCATTAGACACAGAAGAAAACATGAATAACCTATTCAAGTGCGAGCTTAGAACAGAGGAGAAGATGGCAATTGAATATGTAACAACAAAAGAAGCTTGTATTACTGGAATGAAGATGAGACGCTGGGAGGAACAAAGTATCCATAGTCTCCAAAAGTTGAACCTCTATTACTTCGAACTTTCAGCCATTTATAGGCTTTTTACAATACTTTCAAACTCTCTGAGGCTCGAGATGTCTTAATCTATCCCCTCTATATTCTAACTACTTGATGCCATAACTAGACAAACATGAGCTCAGAGAGCTTTGTTTCTAACAAAAACGGTAATCAAATTATGGTAATTTCGCCATGCTGTTAGGTGGTTTGCTCATGCCAGAAATGTTCCATGATCATTTCTGTTGGTGCGACTGCATTGTGTTGTTGTTTTTCCCCTTTTGCCATGCATTCTATTATTTCAGTTCAACTGTCCGACTTTCAAAAACACTGACAAAGCCAACAAATTTTCTCCCTGAGTGACTGGTGGGAAGTGGGATACGGGTGCCGTTGGATGGTGTGGATCGACGGTCGGGATGTTGGTTAGGTAACAGAGGATGAACTATGGTGATCGTGAACGAGGGCTATTGGATCGGGAGGAATGGGCAGAGGAGATCAATCGCCGGAGGCTTGAAGTCATGGCGAGAGTGGAATAAGTCTGAGCCGTCAAATCTCAGATGGGTAGATTGAATGGTTGTCGGGCAGAGGAGGTGCTCGAAGGATAATGCCAGGGAGCAGTTTACTCAAGCGAAAATGGTTTATATCAGGTGATCATCGGGCGGTAAGTGGTAAAGTTCGAAGCCCGCCCGATTCCATTCATCAAGCGCCACGTAGCATCGGAGGAGAGAGAGGAAAATGCTTTATCAGGCGGGTATCCCTCTCTCTTGTTTCCTAAGCGATATGCGTGATAGCCATTAGATCTATAGGAAATGATCTAACAGTGGTGATTGGTCGAAGCGAGTGAGCATATAACATTGGTCGGATGAAGTGTGGACCGTCAGATCAGGGGGAAGATCGACGGCGGGGGACATGAAGGTATGGGATGACTTTGCGAAATGTGCAAAGGGGCGTATATGGACAGAAAGGTAAGGTTTTCAAGGGGCTTTTATGCATTAGTGCATGTTTTCATGTGCTCTAAAAAATAATAATACATAGGGGGGAAAAATGGATTAATTCATGTAGGGCCAAGGTGAAAGTGAGTTTTGTTATGATGTGAGGGTTGGGTTAGGACATGAGTGAAGGTGGATGGGAGTGGACGAGAGAGAAAAGTGAGAGGTGATGGACCGTATGGGAACTTCTCCATGACAGAAGAACAGACCATTTCCCTCCTTTAGTCTTCAAAAGAGCAGCACTGCACCTCAGGGCTAACACTGGTTAGCACTTCAGGAAACTCTCCTAGGTTGTAGCTGTTAGTCTCCTACTGCAACAGGTATTCATCTTTCATGATCGACATTTTTACATGCCAAATATGTCATACTTTGCATACTGCAATGTTCCATATTTGCTACACGGGTCACAGAAGTGTCCATGAGAGTGTGTCAGTTAAAGTGCCACTATTGTCTTAATTTTTGCAGAATCACCGGGTGGAGGTACTGTTGTTGATAACATTTGGTGGATGGCCCAACTGTTCAAACTGAACCATGCCATGTTTAAAATTTTTGTTGTAGAATAGAAAATGATTCCTGTCCAAACAGCTCAAGCTTGGCAGATGACTAGCTAGGTAGAGAATTTAAGGAGCCCAACCGCTTAATCTGGGCCCTTGGAAGAAATAAGGGTAGCTTTTAGATAGCAGGGCAGTTAAAAAGAAGAAGGCAATTAGGGTTTGCAAGTCTAAGTGCCCTTCCTGAAGTGACAAAAAATGCTAGATATATTAGGTTGGGTAGGTAGTTTTGAGGTTGCAGAATGTTGATTTGTGATCAATTTCATGTTTTCAAGTGTCATATCTGTTCAGATCACAATTATCAGGCAGTGGCCATTTGAAGGACTTAAGCGAAGCATGTCTAACTCCCCCTTCTTCCTCCTCCCCCAAATCATTCAGTAACTTCCCAAAGAGGTCAAGATCTGCTTGATATCTCTCAGTTTCATCATTTTCATATCAATTGCCTTGGTAAAGATCTGCTTTGCCCAAGGAATATTCATACTCCCATTATAAATCATTTTTCCCCTTAAAAAGCCTAAGATTCACATACTTAGCGCTTTCTTATCACCTGTCATATTAACTTTAACTTTTACTATATAGCTCCCTATCTATTTCCCCTTCCCCTACTAAAACTATGTTAATAACTCCCCTATATACTTATCCCCTCCCCTTGGTTGAAAAATAACCATAAGTATCCCTTGGGAATTACTAAGTTTGCCTGAAACTTAGTAAGAACCCTCATGTTGTTGATAAAACCCCTTCCAAATGCATTGAGACTCATTCCTATGCATAAAAACCCTCTCTCCGCCATTATCCTAAAGTCATGAATGAAAATATGTTACCCCGCGCACATTCAAACCCAAAAACCCACTTTTCCTAAAGATTGCCACCCCCGCCGAATAAAAAATTAAAATTAATTGGCGTGCGGCCCCCTTCTTATCCGTCTGCCACCTCGTCTTATCCACTAGCCGTCCGATCGCCAGAGCCTGAGATCTGCGGTGGGCGGGTCTTTTTGTGCCCCGACATGCCGAAGATTAGTGCCCAGGAGATCGGCGGTTTTGCCGTCGTACTCTCGCCAC